>QFES01007237.1:0-26318 GCA_003316375.1 Tylopilus plumbeoviolaceoides
AAGGGAGCGCACAACATATCCTCGGAGGGAGCGCACAACACCGGAGGGAGCGCACAACACTTTGAAGTGTTGTGCGCTCCCTGCTCCAGTGATGTGCACAGCCTGGCTTGGGCCCGGCTTCCAAGTGCCCTTAGCTGCAGCCCAGCTTAATTCCCGGCCTGACAGTATAGAGGGGGTGTGCAGGCCTGGTCCATGTATTGAAATACTACTAAATATAAGTAGTACTACTTCTAGTAACTACTTCGTCGTCGTCGTGTCGTGTCGTCGTTGGGATGTCATCGTACACCCAGGCCATTGCATCGCAGTCCGCGTCACATTGACATTGTCATCACCATCCTTATGTTCCTGTAGTTCGTGTCATGTCCTCGTCCTCGTCACATCCCCGGTGGCACATGTCGTCGTCGTGTTTTTCCCTGCTCGTGCGTCGCATTGACGCCATACCCTGCCCCACTGGCACTGTTTGTCGATTCGATTGAGAGGGTGACAATTAGGGCGAGGCAAGGTGGCACGACATGCGTGTCATCATGTTCTCGACATGAGAGGATGACTCAGAGGGCAAGGGTGAGGGTGAGTGGGGGCGGGTGACCTGGTGTGCATGTCGCGCCATGTCGGCGTCCAAGCGTCGGCTTCGTGTTGCCGACGTGAGAGGGCAAGGGCAAGGATGACGGGGAAGAGGGTGGGGGCAAGTGTGAGAGACGAGGAGGGTGAGCCTGAGAGTAGTAAGTGGGGGCGGGTGACACGGCATGTGCGTCCCGTTGCGTCACCCGAGTGTCGGGATCATGTTGACGCCAGAGGGTGAGGGTGAGCAAGGGATAAGGGTGCGGGTGGGTCGCGCGCATCGCGCCGGCGTCCGGGTCGTTGCATCAACGCGAGAAGGTGAGGGGGGTGAGGGTGAGGGTGAAGGATGAGGGTAAGGGTACTGGGGAGCGGGTGACACGGTGTGCGCGTCGTCATCCGAGTGTCAGCGTCGTGTTGTGGACGCGAAAGGGAAAGGGCAAGGGTGACTGAGGGTGAGTGGGAGGGGTGACGTGACGTGCATGTCGCTTGCCTTGTCGTCCAAGTCGTTGTGTCAGCGTCGGGCGTCGACGCAAGAGGGTGAGGGAGAGGGCGTGACATGATGTCACGTCACTCATGTTATCGTTATCGAGAGGGTCAGGCGCATGCCACAATGTTGGCCCAGCCGAGTGTGCGACGACGACGAGAACGGCGTATATGTACGCCTCGCAGCCCACCCAGCGGGGCGACGACGCAGGCACCTAGGGCGAGCTACATGCCCCGCGTGACGACGAGGGCGAGGACCATGGCGCGAAGGCGTGCCACCACTGCAGCCCAGAAGACCTCGTAACGAGGACGACGACAGCGCGTGAGGCGAGCCACGCGCCCCAACGACGACGACGGTGCGTATGGTGTGCCATGCACCCCTCGCAATGGAGACGACGACAATACCCAACCCCTACTCGGCGCCTCAAGGCCTCAAGGCTCACTCACGCCTCACTCACTTCCCTTGTCCCTGCAATACACGCGACGACAACAGCACCGACCTCACTCCACCTCCGAGTCATCCCTCTCGCATATGCAGTGCCACTTCGACACTCGCCAATGCCTTGTCCTCGCGCCACCTCATCCCTCTGCCCTGCATGATGACGACGATCTCACCGCCTCGTCCTCACTCCACCTTGTCCCTCTCGCACGCGCAACGACAATGGCGCCACCCCATTCTCACCCTCCTCGAACCACTGGCACTCTCGGGACACCACTCGTCTCACACGCTGGCCTGGCTCGTCTCGAGACGCCCCCACCTCCCTCACCCTCACCTGGCCTGGCCCTCACCCTTGCCCTCACGCCATGGTCGCCACCTCGCACCTCACCTCACACATCCTGGCATCCTGGCCCTCCCCCTTGCACCAACGTTCCTGACCACCCGATATTGCCGACGAGACGAGTCCGAGTCGGGAGCTCCACAGATGCGACGAGCGAGGTGCCGGACGACAGCGAGAGCCCACGAACGGAGTCGAACGGCGATAGTAACGTATCTCCAGATGCCCAAATGTGAGATGAGGCATCAAGGCAGTGGTACGAGCAATCGCGAGGACGAACCTGACTTGGAATCCACGAGGGCCGCAACAGGCGAGTCGACCGAGTCGACCGAGTCAAGGGGGCTGAGAGAGGGCGTGAAGGGCACAGGCGACGTCGACGACGATGGGAGAGGTCCAGACCAGGCCCACGAACCATCCGTCATGCTGCACAAAGCAGCACGAGACCTCGCGCACGTCCATGTCGACCCAGATGGCGATACCAGCGAGCCGCGACGAGCTGCGCGACGGCAGTGATGCGGATGCATCTGGACCACCTAGACGTCACGAGGACACTAGGGACGTGTCAACTGAGCTGCCAGACGTGTCAGAACACGAGCACGAACGGCCAGAGCAACCAGAGGAGGCGGACTCACCCAAATGGGCTCAGGACGCCCCAGGACGCGAAGCGCACGCGACGGGGGCACCTAGTTACGATGAGGACACACTATACGTACCGAAGGAGCTGCAGAACACGTCAGAACGCATCCGAGAACGCTTGGAGCAGGGTGAGGAAGAGAACTCACCATATGGACCTCCAGAGCACCCAGACGACCTGAAACGCGATACGGCGGTACGATACGACTGCCACAGCACCAGGGAAGACCCCAGAGCCGATTGGGACTAGCGCGACATCGAGATACAGGGCCAGGAGGTGCTGAGGGCGACCAGATCGAGTTGGGACACATCGAGGGCGATTGGGACCGCGCAAACGATGCGAAACGCGTCGAATGCGATGCAGGACGATGGGAGATGGATGGCGCAACGAGCGCACCATGCCGCGACTCGAAACGAGTCAAGACGGAGGCGCTAGCCGAATACCGGATGGATCAGCACGGGCAGCGACAGGACGCAACGAGCGACGCACCTGCACCATCCACACCGCCTCCCAACCATGCCCGACGACCTCACCCATCCGAACCCACCACGTCGTCGAGGTCGAATCAAAACGCGATCTACAAGATGTCAGCCACACGGATTGACCTACCGAGTCATCAATCGGGCGAGTCGAACCATTCGATACCTTATATATCGACTGGAGACCGTAGAGGAGCTATCCCGGAGCGCAAGATGTGAAGATGGAGGCACCAGAGTCGATCGAGACCGAGCACGCGCACCTAGACAGCGCGACCACTGCCGAGCCACAACTTTCCAAATCGGGCAATCGCACCAGTGCAGCGCGACACTGTGGACGAGGACGGGGATGCTGACAACGATGACATGGCACCGATGACACGACGAGGATGAGAAGGATGACAAGACATCGACGACATGACGAGGATGGCACTGGCAAGGACTATCTTACTATAGGGCTTGTATTCAACTTGAATAATTAATTTTTTCTATAACATTTGAAGCCCAGGAATAACTGAAAAGGCCTGGGACTCTAATGCTGTATTGGCTGTGGCCGTTCGACGTCACTGTAGCGCGGGGGAGTGCTGTAAGTGGCTGTACAGTGCCGTACAGTTACTTGCAGGATGGAAGTTGCCAGTGGTCACGCGGTAGCCTGTTAACTTAGACCCGGAAGATGCTCACGCCAGTAATACGAACCTTCCAACTGCCCATAGGCCGGTGCTATCATAGTGCCGAGGGCCTGGGTACCCCTGCCGACTCTGCCAGCCTGAGTGTACCTGCTCAATAAGGAGGTCAGTTCGAGTTGATTATATCCTCAAACCGACAATGGTTTCTGTGTCCAAACTCCAAGTTGGAACAGCTCATTGCGAGCCTTTCAGATATTGTGACTCAAACTTGAATCTTGCGGCCAGAGTTTCTCTTGTTAGGCATATCATATAGTTGGGCACCAAGTCTGAGGCAGAAGCCGGCGTAGCTTCTCGGAGATGAATAATTAAATTGACGGTCTCAAAGCTCCAAAAACCTGACCGCACCGAATCGTTATTTCTTCCATGCTCCAAAGTACTACGTGTAAGTGGTAAGAACGACATTGCGGAGAGAAAAACATCAAGGCAGGGAAACAAGGAAATATATGCACGACGGACAACACCTACAACCGTGAAATGGCTCGAGGAATCTCATAGGAAAACTCCAAGCCTCAGTCCATCCCGCTCGGGTCCGAGTCGACGAGACTATACTGTCTCATCAGTGTACATTCTCCGCCATTCTCCAGATCGATGTTGTAGGCATAGAAATAACCCTCCGAGGAGATGACCATTACTTGGGGAAGCGTGCTACATACCGGCAAACGCGTACCAAAACAAGCGATGCACCATGAGTGACTGGATTCTTGACCAGGACTACGATGATACTCACCCACTCAAACCAACCACGCACCGCGCCCCGCTAGTTGGTAGCCTCAAATATGCAAAGTCACGCGTCGGTTCCCAGAGTTCTGTGAGTGTGTTTGGCAAGTATCCTCCAACAGACGACGAAATTGACTTGGTCAAGTGCAACGAGCGCCGTCGAATCATTGAGGACACGCTGTTACTTTTCTTGCGCTCATCTACAAAGGAATCGTAGTCGCCGGTTCGACCGTCTTCGGGGTCTCTGCTATCCACGGATTCCATTGGACTTGAAGGTCGGTCTTTCTTGGTGCCTGTGATGCTCCCTGGTCCTTGTCGTGGACCGAGCTTGAATATATGGACGGTGTCGTGGGCAGAGCTGACAGCTAGTAAACTTCCCACGGCGTTGAACGACATGCTGTATATCCTGGCCTCTCGTGTGCCCCTTCGGAACTGCCAAAGCCGCTCTGCGCCGGGGATGCTCCAAACGCGGATGACGGTGCCCTTGTCGGATGCTGTGGCAAGGAGGGTGCCGGATGGGGAGATTGCCAATGAAGAGAGTGGTGATTTGTGTGCGCGGATGATATTGGTGAGCGTTAGGGTGGTTGTCGAGAACAGGAGTACATCGCCGGCTGCCGGTTGTTGAGGTGCGCTGGGAGGAGATGTAGAAGCGGAAGTAGAGGTGGAGGGTGATGGGATGGGTGAGGGATATGCAAGATACGAGTTCTCCGCGTTTGGGGAGAGCGCACATATTGCTGAATCAAAATGTGAGAGAAGTCAATAGGAACAATATGAGATTTTTACCATCAGGGTTGGGTGCAGTTTCGATGACGTGTAAAAGACGCATGTTGGATATATCATAGATGTAGATTTCGGTTTCGAGGATGATGACAAGCGTTTTACGGTTGAGCTTGACAGCAAGGATAGATGAAGGAAAAAGAAGTTCACAAATCATCGACTGACGCTATGACACGCAAATGTTGGATAGAGAGCGTTGAGATCAAGTATATGAGCATACCTTTGTATTCACAATCTGTAGTTTGCGTGGACTGGATTGGGGCTGGTCCGCCGCGCCGACGAGCGCGATGAGGGAGGTGCAGAAGAGCATCTCCACGATTCCACGTGCGCCATCATCTGAGGGTCCAGGGGGTTCACATTCTTGTCTGTTACACGACAGAGGACAGGGACGCACTCATAGTATAGACTCTACCGAACGGATCGCAGTTGGTGATGCTATAACCCTTGCGAGTACCGACTGATATACAACTAAAAGAAGAAGAGTGAGCCGACAACGCAACTATCTGGGTGATGATGCGCACGAGTAATCCTGGTTGAAGTTTGCAAAGAGCATGTTGGGATTCGTTCTTTCTGCCATGGTCGGAGTCGTTCGGAGTCGTTCGTACCAGTGAAGCTGGTCAAGCGGTGGTTCCCTCCTTTGGAGAGTAAATAAACATGATCAAACACACGCAGCCAATCACAACACGAGTTCGCGTCGGTCTTGCATACGGACTTGATATGTGCTATTCAAGTTCAGGACCGAGTTGAGCTTGTTGGCTGCTTAGTCGTAGTACATTCACTAGCATATGAATTGAGTTGTTGTTTCATTTGAAACTCGAGTCAAGATCAGCGGGTAACCAAATGCGTACAACGGTGACCCGCGAATCCCACTGTCCATCTTGTCTCCCTTCTTTTTCCTCCAGTTCTTCTCAACCATGTTCTCCGCCCTTCGACAAGTCGCTCGCGCTCGTGTTTCACTCCCTGCACAAGCTGCAACATATCATCCTCGACCCTCCTTCCGTCTCCCTCCCCATCGGACCATCGTCAGTGCGTGCGGTTCAGTTTCACCCGTTTGTCCATCCAGTAACATACATTTTTTGTCACAGCGAAAAGGTACACAGAAGACCACGAATCTGTCGCCTTCGACGATGCTACCGGAGTGGGTACCATCGCCATCACAGACCATGCCCAGAAAAGTCTCGGAGACGTCGTTTTCGTCGACCTCCCAACCGTAGGGTCAAATATCTCCAAAGGGGGTGAGTCCAGGGTCGTGTGCTCATTGGGATTAATGCGGCTGAAGCAAAACTCTTGCTTCGCAGATACCATTGGTGCCGTAGAGAGCGTCAAGGCCGCCTCCGATATCGTTTAAGTGCAGCACTTTGTTTCAGTGTCAGAGTACTTAAGCAAGTGCGTAGTTTGCCCCTGTCTCAGGCGAGGTTGTGGAGGTGAACCAAAAACTCGACACTGAACCTGGCCTGGTAAACCGTTCCCCCGACGATGAAGGTAAGCAACCAACCACCCCTTTATACACACCCTGACCCACAGCAACTAGGTTGGCTCTGCAAAATTAAGCTGTCTGAGGCAAAGGAGGTACGACTCCGAGTGATCTCAATCGTATCCTCTAATCCACATGGCTTGCAAAGATTGAAGAGCTGCTTACACTGGAAGCATATGTCAAGACCTACGAACCGTGATAAACGAGACCCCCCTTGGCGCGTAGCATTGGCCTCAACTAATCAAGCCTTTATCATATGCTGCAAGGCAACAGGTATCGGGGTTGTCTGCGGTCATACACTTAGAACCCAGATACGTGTATCAGATTAGAACTTCACGCTCATTATTATTTGTTTATTAGACACACAGTGGTGTATCGTGATATCTACTTGGCGAGTTATCGATCGACAGCCAATAATGTCGGGGGGGAAACGCTGATTGCAAAATGCTTTGAGCCGTACCTCTTCATTTATGCCATGCCATCGCTTCTCTTGCTGGTTTTAAGTGGAGAACACCCTATTCTGCCTCCACTACCTTGTTATCATATGCTCATGTATCAGAAGATCAGAGCCTGCCGGCTGGTCCTCATTGTTAGCATGTGGGCAATGTTCCACCCCACACACCGCGACGTGCAGGCTACCAGTGCCGTTCAACGTATGTCCCTCAAGCGCGCCGTTTTCAAACGCACTACCGTGTTTCCCCGGGTATCACAGCCGCGTGCTGCATGTCCGGAGTTTCGCAACGGATCAAAATACGGGTCAAAGCATCCGTTGGTCCAAACCAGGACCGGTCCGAACGTTCCGAGCAAGTACTGGGTTTTGGCTGAACACCGAACACTGATTCAGACTAGATCACTGAGTCGTTTTCTAAACTTGAACAATCAGGCGTGGAATTTCGTCTGACGAGAGTTACACCCTTACGGGGAAGCCTACAACAAAATCTACATAGATATGACCAGGCATTGAAAATAAAACATGTAGTAACGTCCCTGAACCCAATCTGTCAACCCAGTCCATACACTCGACTCTTCCTCATATCTGTTTGTAAGGCTTCACCAACAATGGCAGCTGACCCTTACGATCAGGATCGTCGAGCAACATTGGCCGTTGCACGATCACCGACCGCTTGCCGATCTGGCTGGCAGGCACGGCAAGCTCGAATTCGAATGCGCGTATGAGTGTGAAGAGCAGCGCTTTCATTCTGCGTTTAAAGGGGGGACGGCTCTGGTCAAGCTCAGTCTGTGTCGACACAGCAGGACTTACTCGACGAGGGAGAAACGGAATCCGATACATGCTCTAGGTCCGCCGAGGAAGGTCAACTGATTGCCCCACACTCCCGGTATCTGCGAAACTGCCTCGGGGACGCTTTGCCATCGTTCCGGTCTGCAGTATGCGTGAGAAAGAGAGACACTACCACACGGAGCGCGACGTACTTGAACTCGAGTGCATCGGGACCCCACAATTCCTGCGACCGGTTGATCGCCAAAATAGAAATAAAAATCGGATCACCTTTGCGGATACTGTTGGGGAAACAAGGTGAGGACAACCCATCGGGCTCCCCATCAGAGATAAAGGCGTACCTAATTGAATTGTGGACGACACCGTATCTATCCGTGAATGGCTTCTCAACGGGCACCTCGTCGTCTTTCATCGCGAATCGCTGGGTAGTGGGAACCGGCGCATAGAGACGGAGGGTCTCTCTCACGATCGTATCGAGGTAAGGAAGTGCGACAAGCTCGTCCATCGACGGTGTCTCCGTCTCCACAGAAAAGAGTTCTTCCCGGAGTTTAGTCTGAATTTCGGGCGCTTTCGCCAGGGCGTAGAGTGCCCAGGTGGTGGCCGAGCTGTTGCACTACAGTAAAATCTCCGAATGGTTCGCCAGTGGAGTTATCATACCTTGTTGTTTCATGACCCGCGATCAAAAACGTAGGAACCTCTGCGAATGAACGCATCAGACTTGATGCGCAACATTGAAATTACACCAGACGCACGCGCCAACACATCTTCATCGGGCAACTTTTGACTCGGGGGGATGTCCGTTGCCATGTTCGCCTTGACGAGGAGGGACAAGAGATCACGTCCACCCAAGCTATTTTTCTCGATCTCGCCCTTTTCTGTCGCACTCGCGCGAGCCGCCGCTTTGGCACCCGATAGCAGTTCTTTCCCGATCCGTGCCATTGTGCTTCGCGCAACTTCGTTTTTCCGTCTACCTTCGGAAGGCTTTCATGCAAAATATAAGCAGGAGTTCGGAGGACACGTAACATATTCAAGGTACTGACGATGAGTCGCAGAGGCGGAAACCGTGCCTGCAATATTGGGAAGATATCCATTCCCTGACTCGCAGTGAAGATGGTCGAAAAAGCTTCGTTTAGCTCATTTGGTTTTTCGTTCTCATTGAGAGCATCAAAGCGGTAGTTGAAGCCTAGGTATTGCCAGTAGCACCAGACACTCGTTTGATCGCAATGAAAACAGCTCACCTGCAAGACCGATAACATCAAGCGTTGTTTTATTAAGCCATGGTACGGCATCGATACGAGTGCCAGTGGTAGTTCCAGTAAGATCTTTGGCAATCTCGGACGATAAAACATGACGAAGCTGGTGTGTATTTGATGAGTAGCTGACCACTAGCGAATGATGAGAAGCCACGTACTTGCACAGCCTTCGCAAAGAAGATATTAGTAAGCGCGCGAATTTGTGCCGGACCGAATGCAGGGTTCTAAAAGCCTGTTCAATGATATGGATGACAGGTGCTTGGGGATATCAATCACCAATATGCGTCTCTGTTTTGAGATATTCGTGAATGTTGATCAAATACAAGGGGCCAACGAATACTAACCTGCTGCCGATGCTGGGCACCTTCAACGAAAAGAACACCTACGATCATCGGTTGATATGCGCAAACGAGCATGCAGAGTCATTACGTACCTTCTCCAAAGAGCTGGGACAGGCTGTACCTGATCTGGGGGGGCTTTTGATAGTCGTTGGAGTGGGTAAGGATATGACTGATGGCCCGTATATCCATAGTGAACAGTCGGTTGCTCTAGACCGTTGTGTTAGTATTGCAGTGATTGTATTCTCGTAGGGTTGCGCACATTAAACAATCCCTTGTATCGTAGTGTGCTCCCGTACTGTTTCACCCATTCTTCATGGAGCACGGAGTTTTCCTGCAAGCGCGGAATAACGACGAAGTTAGTCGAGTCACATTGTAGGCCGTGACGAGAGCATGGGGTCACATACAGCGTTGAATATCTCCTGAAGATTACCATAGATCCAGCTTGCTCCGTTGGGACCACGCAAATGGCGTAGAGGAGACGTCAGCTGGTGGTACACGAACTGTGAGAACTTCCACAGTCCGAAGGCTGCCACAGAAGCAGTGGCGGCGAGCAACAGTTTTCCAACTGGGATCATTATACCGAGGCGTCAAGTTTATAGGCGCAGATATGCGGTCTTCAGAGCGTTTGCCTGTTCACTGTGCGTTGTCAGTCTGACGGATGTTTGTGGTATGAGATTCTTACCAATGTATTTATAGGATACGGAAAGTCCAGGGTGCCTTGCCTGGGCCACTGCGGCTCTATCAGTTGAAGTCGTACGTGGCCTTCAAGGATAATCTGAATCAGCGAGTGTTGGCTGCGAAGCTGCAGCGCCGCAGAAATCATTACGCATTCAAGTTCTTCATGCCGACCATCATGCGTACACCTCAAGCTGCGGTGCATAGCCAATGGCAATGTGTATGTAATCGCGCTGAGAAGGTAACGAACGAAAGGAGATTGGTCATGTCCCACATCGAGCAGGGCTATTCTTACCAACCTGCCAGTGAGGTATGATTTGAAGCTTGAAGCCTGGAATTGACCAAGGGCAGGTTACCTTTTGATTTGGACCTGCAATGTATTCATTGTCACGCGTGGGCGTCAAGCTTCAAGTTGCCCTGCGAGTCAGTTTGTGTTGCCGGCCAGGCACAACGGTTGGTGTCATACTTCGGCATGAAACCCACGTTCATCGCACGGGCCGTACGTGACAAATTCAAGCCGCTCGCTTGAGGTGGCCCACACTGGCCACTGGGGGAACAAAAATGCAGGTGCCGGTGGGCCATGCCGACGATAGCTCCGAGTCAGCGAGTGACATCCAGAGTCCGTGGGAAGAACTTGAAAATGATTTGTTCAACTCGTGGTGCGACGCTGACCGACTACTTGAGTTGTAAATCTATTGATTCTTCAACGTTCTGTCTCTCAGGATGTTATTGAAACTGAAATCTTCTCTCAGTTACGAATACAAAATTGTTATCCACCGTCGAGCGGCGAGAAACACTGAAGAGGGCGGACGAGCTCTGTCACTGGGGCGACGACTCGGACGACGTACTAGTACGGGTACGTGACAACGGGGTGTGACAGCGGGGTATATAGTATGTGTGACAGGTACCAGATTCTGCCAGTGAGGCAGTCTCGCGATGCACCGGCCAATTGCAACGCGGTGTAACAAGTGAAACAAGATAGTGGGAGGGCCACTTGCCTTTTCTTGTGATACAAGTGAGTACGCTTAGTACGACACGTCGCATCGTCGGTTTCTTGACTCTCGAGCTTGGGTACGCCCAGACGATTCCCTGCTGTCTAGGTTCGAGTGTTCTGAGTAGCAACAGACCGTTGTGCATCCATACTACACAACGTTGGGATCGAATGTAGGGTGGATAGCAGGTAAGACATGCCGATATTTGGTGCAGTTCGCTTGCCGGTGAACCTTGTTCTAGACGTTGGCTAAGTGGGTGCATCACCGAACGAAAAGCATGCAAAGGTCACGGTCAGTTTTTTTTTTTTCAAGAATTTTCCAGAAGCGTGTTTTCATCTTGGCAGGGGACACGTTTCGTCAGTCTTAACAGACTCTCGAAATCAAGGAAATACGACAACTTGAACTCACCCCCCAAGGCGTCTTCGGGACCTCCTTCTGTGGCCCTTTCGGATCTCCACTACGAGGAGTTAGTTGTACCACAGTAAGCATTTCTGAATGTTCATCTTACCCTCATAGATCGTACGGCACCCGTGAATTGATACTTTGAGAGCGTCGAACCGCGATCAACGTCGCGATGATATGTGCTTACTGAGATGCCACCAGCTCTGGGGTTTCTTTCTGTCGCTGCTCATGTTCTTGAGCTTAGTGACGGCGCGGATGAAGAGCGAAAACTGAATGTCATTCTGCTGCAGATCACAAGACACGGGGGGGTGCCCGTGCCGACGATACCAATGATAGGATAACACTGTGCCATGATCAGTGTAGACTGATGTTGGCTTGAAAAGAGGGCACTGTGCCGGATGACATCGTCGAGCTTTCCTATATCCTTCAGCGCTGCTTCCCAGTCAATGTGTCTTCGGCGGAATGTCTGACAAGCCCAGCCGCGGCGTTCACTTCGCAGTGTGTTTCTAATAGTTGGCCTTCAGATCGGAGCGACAATTCGGTTCCGAGGAACAGATAGCTAACCTGTTGTTAGTGAGCAGTGACGCAACTTCAAATGAGTAGTACTTCCTGTCCCAAGCCACAAGTGCTTCGGTGAAAATAAAACAATCACAAAGTGCGTATTCACAATTGATCTAGCATACTACCCTAAAAAGTGGATTGAGGGATACCAAACAAGCATGGATTCATGCCCCCTACTGCCGCAAAACTATCTTTGAAGTGCCAAAAACGCTTTCGGATCGAGTGACTTGGGTCGCCGCATTCCAGAAAGACCCACACTGGGGAAATCCGAATGTTCCCCATCACGGAAGTAGCGTTCTTGCGAGAGCGCGGCTACAGCAGGTGTCTCTCCGATGCACTCCACAGGGGTGTAAGGCGCCGTCGACTGTGAAGTCACGGACGAGATAGTAGACGTCCGCTTGGACGCGCGATGCGCCTTCTTTTTCATTGGTGCAGGAAGGTGCATCTCGGTGTGCGGGTACGGGAAGGATTGGTGAGCGAGTAGGGTCGCGGGGTTCTGAATGTGGGTGGCATCCCCTGCGGAGAAAGATGCAGAGGTTCGTGAACGGGAATCCGAGCCCGATCCGCTTAGTGCTCCAGACGTCTTCTTCCGCGTGTATAACTCCCCACCTAAATCCGCGTCGTCGGCGTCACCAGAGTGTGATGCATTGGAATCATCAAGGTCGTTAGACCGAGCGGGTCCGATTGCCGCTGGATAGCCCAACGATGCCTGTGTGTGAACCATCCCGCTCCCCTGGAATCCTTCAAGCGTGTCCATGTTTGGCTGAGAAAATGCACCAGTGAGCGACATAAGAGCCGCAGACCTTTCGCGTGCCTTGCGTTCTTGTCTGCGCACTCTCCGCTCTGCTTTGCGACGTGCCTCTTCCTCTGCCTCGAGCTGCCGTCGCTCGCTCTCGCGCTGTGCAGCCAGCGCCGCGTAGTGGTCCGGCGACGTCAGACGCTCGATGGTGCCCGCATCAAGCGGGGCTGCATCGGAGTCGAGCGTAGACGACGAGTTGGTGACGAGCGTCCTCGCTCTCCTGCCGCCTGCGCCTTGCGGATCGTCCTCCTCGTCAGAGAGGTAGATGGGTGGGCGACCGAAGAGAGTGTGACCGAATAGGGTGAGAGAAAACTTGGGTCGTCGGCGGCGCCTTGCTCTGCGGTGCGCAGCTGCGCCCAAGTTTGAGTGAAGCGAAATGCCGTCCGAATCTGAGTCGGCAAGGAGATGTTCGAGGTCGTTGGAGGACGAGAGGGGCCTAGCATTGGTGGAATTAGAGCGCAGTGGATCGGGGAGGCTCGTGTTCGCTGCGTTAGAGCCTGAGGGCGGCTCGGAGGGTGAAGCAGTGAAGCAAGGAAGACACGAGGCAAAGGCAGCACGGACGTTGTCGGTGTAGGAAAAGTTGTCCATTGCCATCCTTGAGGACGTATGTTGGTGGTCGAAGATAGAAAACAGTATTCGGACTGTTTCGGGAAGGTGGAAAGGGAGAGGAGAGTGGCCTGCGCTGAGTGGGCACGGGCCGCGCCGCACGTCGATTTATGAAACGTTTCGGGGATGTTGGCGGTGCAGCCTGTTGATGGGCGCTACTGGCAGCTGAACTTGAAATCAACTTGACTTGTACATCTACTGCACCGTGACTCTCGATGGCGCGGGTGGGGGAAACAGGCAGCCCCGGGAATCACATACCAAACCCAAATTGTTGAAACCGAGCTGTGATTCCCGGTACCAATCTTGAGCGGAGTGAGGTGTGGTACGCTGCAACTATTGACGACTACTGGTACATGGTAAGACAGAGGATGGCGATCCACCTCGATCATTGAGTGACAATGTTTACACGAGCTTTACAGATCGAATGGATTTGCCTCAACCACACCTGGCAATAATCTAAAACACGAGCGAATCAAACAAAAAGAGGTAACCTTCAGTAACGAGTTCGCTACACCGTCTCCAAGATGGTTATGCGCCAGCTCGTCTTTCGCCATGAAAACTCGTACGGGTATTTGCTTCTCACATACCGTATACACAACTTCCCTGACAGCTCATCCCAATCTTGTGCATCGTATGCTAGACTACCTTTGTCGGGAGCTAGCTCGTCGTGATCAACGAGGACCCTGTCGATTTTGCACTCCTCATTACTTGGGGCAGGCAGCATTGCTGCTTCAATGAGGTGCTTTGAGCCTACTGCAGCCGGCAGTGAGCGGGGAAAACGAAGCGGCCAGAATATCCGTTGAGAGGTAAAAACCGCCGGTAACTTGGCACTATACGGTGTGCGGGACGAAAACTGACAAGTGGCGACAGTAAGACCTTTCGAGGTGAACACAAGGCGATTACATACTTGATAGGTGGCTATTGTTTTCGCATCGCCAGTAGAGTTGTCTATTTCAGGGTAGATGAACCTAATTTTGCTTTCATACAGTGTCACGATTGCGCTTTCGTGGAACACGTGAAGTATTCGGCCGAAAGAGATGTTTTCGGGGACATAATTCCACACAATTTGCAGTGTCAGTGGTGACAACTGGCATCCGGAGGTTAAAACGTCATCGGAAATATCATATGCGGCCATCAGTCGGGTTGTTATAAGTAGCAACCTGGGCCGTTTTCCGGATAATCGCAAGTCGTAACGCACCTTGAAAGGACATCGTGAGTGGCAACAGAGACCGTACAAGTAACCGAACCTACCATCAACCTGCCATCATTTCCAGGTGGACAGTCGATCTCTGCGATTACATCTTTCTCAAGCTTGGTATAGTCTCCGTCAAGCTTCATTATTCGGACCATGTGCCTGCGGTCATCCGTAATCCATCCATAGACAAGGTAATCTCCAGCAACAATATAGTTCCTCGTCCGTGTCGTTGTATGCACCATGAATGTAATTTTGACTGACGGCGTCTTCGTATCTAGATGACAGATTGCAAAAGTACGCCTATAAGGAACCCCTCAGTCAACAGATTCATTACGACATGGATTGAGACACGACCCACTCGTTTTTCACGAACGTCCGTAAAAGCAAAAGATTGTCTCCTCGTGATGACTTATACGGACCGTCTCGCGGACCGATGTGTAGCCAACACCATTCGCTTTGCAACGTTATTGAAGCCGGTGTGCTCTCTGCCGTACTGGCCTCCTTTATCGGTGGTTTGAATAAACATATATTGGAATGGCGCGCAGGATTAAGCGTCCGACTGTGAAAGAGAAATACGAGCCAATCGCCGCCCGGTATAAACTTCATTCCCTGGAACACACCAGGAAACTCGAGGGGAAAGGAATAGCTCCGGATGGGTGTGAGAGTGCCCTGTGAGAATGCAGCATCGAGGCGTGTGGTAGAGATCAGTTGACGTCGGATGACATCCGTTGGGGCACGATGTAGATGTGGGTAACTTGTGGGCAAGAAACGATGCCTAGCAAGTGCACTGTGCCAGACGTAGTGGCACTGAGAGTACTCGAGGAGCGTCCTACAGGTCTGATGCAACCAAGGTAAACGCCGGGTTAATCTATGTTGATCGTCACGGTGCTAGATCACTCACTTGGCTCAAGTGAACGACATCCGATGGCGACAGCAGGCCCATGATAATGAACCAGACATCTGCGACAAGCTCGACAGGCGTTGTCTGTCTGCCATCGGTAGAGCCGCCTGTGCTCATGGTCAAGATGAAACAGACCCGAAGTCGACCGAGGTCGTTCTATATCAAGTTGTCTCGGCGAACCCATATTTTCTGTGGTTCCACAAGTGTGCGCGCTCGTGTGGAGGTTTGACCGTGGACGTGGAAGTCGTCACCATAACGCCATACGAGCCTGGGAAAGCCGACTCCGGTCCGGTCCGAGTCACGTTGTCTCCGCATGCCTCCCAGCAAAAAGTACTTTGATTGGACCGTGCCAATTTTATACTTGTTGATTACATTCAATGAGCCTCAATAACTTGGTCAGTACCCAACACGTTCCAACTCAAAGTTCGTACACTACCTAGCAGGCCATCTCACCAACATGGCCAAGGTTATTGTACTTGAGCGAGACGACGGCGGCCGCGTGTACAAAGAATCCGTCGAAGCGTCGCAAACTCCCCACACGAAGTTCGTTGCTCCCAAGGTGAACCACGCCTATCCTCCAAGCACACAAAATAGTAAGCAACGTCATTATAGACTTTCCTCAGCGCATCCTCAACTCTTCGGAATGCGAATGCGATATACGCAGGATTACGGCCCATGTACCACGTTCTTTCTGGCCTTTTCCTACCGGCTGGTTACCCTTCAAGTGTTTCTCCAGGTAAAGTTTCGCCGCTTGGACAACGTGGAGAACTTTAATCAATCTATCACCTTGGATACCCTAGATTATTTCGAGTGCGTGTATTATTCCCGGTCCCGCGGAGCGCCTCCATGTGTACTCAAACAAATCCTTTCTCAGGTATCAAATATACAACGCTCTTCAGGCCTTCTGTAACTCTCTGTCAGGTCTTCTAGCTTCTCGCGGTGCCTTGGAAGGTATGTTTCCATTCACAACCGTACTTGTTTTCCAGATGCTGAATGCTCGAACAAGGTGTTGGTGTCGGCGATGCATCCGCCTCGGCAACCCATGCTCTTCTATTGACAGTCTTAAAAGATGTCTTCTCTCGCCTCACAAGTTAGTAGTTTCTGGTTGTGACGTACTTCTAGATCCAAGCAAAGCTAAATTTTATGTCTAGCCATCTTCGCTGCGTATATTTTTGGCACGTCCCTCTACCCAGAGACAAAAACATTTCGATATTTGGCCGACGTGTTCAACGACGCGTGTATGGTGCTAGACACCATCGTACCTTTTATTGGATCGATCGATCTTTCGGGGTACTGGTCCGCTTTCCCTTCAGGCGCTACATTACAAATCATCGCATTATGTCTGAGCGGCGGTCTGAGGTCGCTCTGCTTGCTCGTAGCAGATGGTTCGAAAGCGGCGATGACAAACCACTTCGCATCGCCACTGAGTGGCAAAGGAGATGTCGGTGAAGTCAGTGCAAAGGATGCAAGCCGGGAGACTATTGTTGGCCTTTCCGGGATGTTGGCAAGTATTTCCGACCTGTCGTTTCCACCTGTCCGCTGACAAATTACAGTTGGGCACACTTCTCATACCCTATGTCAACACGCGCACCTTGACGTATACAATATTGTTTGTTTTGATCGGAGCCCACCTACTGTTCAACTACCTCGCCGTTCGTGCCGTGGTTCTCCGCACGCTCAATAGGCAACGTGCGTGCATCCTTTGGACCAGCTTCAAACTGCCGGATGGAACATTCCGCGAGAAGATCCCTAACCCTGCCAATGTCGCTTCGAGAGAGATGATATTCGGGCTTCCCAGTATCCTGCGAGAAGCGTCCACAGGGCGAAAACTAGGGCGATGCATTCTTGGGACGTCATTCCGCAATATCAGGTCCCAATATGCTGCGGAGGATATTGCCTCCATATTCCACGTGTTTGAAGACGAGCGATATGTGTTGTTTATAGTCGGTGGGAAGGAGGGTTATAGCCGGCGCCGGATCCGCACTGCGGTCTGTTTCAAGGACGGATATTACTCGATGGATCAACTTCAGGCTTGGATCCACGCTATTGAAGTTACACGACAGCTGCACGATTCGGGAGGCAACGTCGATCCAGTGGATCTCCTGCGCTCGACATTACTGGCGACTCGTGAATCCTTGCCTGGTTTCATCCAATCCCTGGTCGAAGCAGGGTGGGAAACGGGGAACGATTCAACGATGTTTGGTTCTCCTAGCCATCTACTTTTGGGGATAGATAATGGTCTGGAAGACACGCATGGTGACAATGGAGATAGAAAGCGTCGATGATGCTGCGCAGAAGTAGATGTGGGTAATATCACAATTACGGTTTGGGATTCTTTCGATTTCTGCCTAGATCTGCAGCCCATCCTGAACCGATGAGCAAAGCAATTCTACCGAACCTTTCTATTAAGGTCGGGTCGCCCTTGACCTGGCCCCCTTAAGTCGATTATTGTGATTACGGTATGTTATCGCCACAGTACCGTACCCCAACCGCCCAGAAAAGGGTCGCGCGTGCACGTTGAATGGCTTCCCACCCCTGCTGACTTGATAAGCACGGGTTGAGGGAGGATCCGTATCGATTTATCCACCACCCCGAGCATTGAACCATGCTCCTCCCTATCGAACGACATCGCTACTTGATAGTGATCCCGTTATTTGCTGCGTTCATATGGTTCTCTAGCCTCCTCGCGATGCTACTGACATGGCTCATCTCGGGACGTCCCAAATACGTGTCCACCCAAGTCGCTGTCGTCTATGTCTCTGACGTCGGTGCATCCTTCCTAAAACCCCTATTTGTCGTTGCATGCTGCATCACTGGACCCGGTCTAGTCATCTCGCTTACAATAGAACGTCTCCTTAGGCACCAGGGAAGACTCCCACCTGATCTTCATACGCGCGAACGGGTCCTCGCCCGACTCGCGATAGTCGGTGCTTTCATTGCTATGTTGGGCCTCGCCCTTTTGTCCGGTCTCGATACCAAACAGTACCCGACCGAACACCTGATCTTCCTCCTCGTCTTCATGATCGGTGTCTCCCTTTCCGCCATCTTCACCGTTATCGAGTTCCATTGGCTCGCAGACGACTACAAAGAGCTCACGAAGCTAAAGAGGGCATACATTGCCAAGGCAATAATCGGATTGACGTTGGTGGTGTTGGGGATCGCGTTTGGGTTCACGTTCTTTTATGCGCAGAACGCCGGAGGGGTGATCGAGTGGCTGATTGCGTTTGGGTTCACGTTTTACTTGTTGACCTTTGCGTATGATTTGCGCATGGCCGAGGTCACGCAGGTTGTGGTAAGCAAGGAGCGGAATCAGCGGATGGTCCAGCTACCCTAGACACAGACTAGGATATGCAGTGATGCTTTACTATAGTATACCCCAAGGGAATGATTATGTATATACCAAACCAGAGAAGGAAGAAAGTCCTGACACCCTGAGAACTCATGTGTCAGAGAACCACCATCACTGCTGATCACTCTTGCATCTGAGATCCACAGCACCTAAACACCAGGCTCATTTGGGGAAGTTGCAGATTTTGTCGACCAGACCTTGGAGGTTGGGATTCCCACCCTCATTCGTGTTGTTGCTGAATACCTCGTGTAGGGTCTCGTCTACATGCATGAACAAAATGTGGCACATCGGTGAGTATGAATATTGTGTCAGGTGCTATGTTAACCATGAAGTCCCCAGAGACCGTGCAGCCGAAAATATCCTGATAGATGGTACAAATCTCGACGAAGATGGTTGGCATCCGATGAACACTTGGCTGGCTCGCAATGGCGGCGCCCTTTCCCAGAGCCGCAAGCGCTCAGAAATTGAAATCAAATACTATTTTATTGATTTGGCTTATCGACAGAGCTTCCCCCTGAACAGCCCGATCGTCGCGTCACTGGAGAACTCGGTCGAATAGTGGCTCCCAAGCAGAGCTGCGGGTTGCCCCGTGACTCTTTCAAGTTAGATGTGTATTATCTGGGAAATGTGTACCAAATGAAGATTAGATGTGCGTGTTTTGCTGACCGTTTTTCTCTGTATTGTGCCTCTTATATTTTACAAGGTGTTTAAAGGGTTGAGCATTCTTGGTGATCTGGCTGGGTTGATGACGAAACCGGACCCAAAGGACCGGCCCAACGCAAGCGAACTGCTGATGATCTGGAAGAGTTTACGATCGTTGCCGTCAATGTCTTCTCGATGGACGAGGCTTCGACTCACGAAAGAAGAGGGATCAATTGAGCGCATTCTGAACAACACCTAGACGTGGTTGACTTGGTTCGGGAATCCGTACGATTTTAGGCTGGAACAGTTGGTGCTGCGAATGCTAAATGAAACTGGACGCTAGCATCCACATAATATGTCACCTAGTGAGTACGTGTCGACTCATCACTGGAAATTCCTCTCATAAGAGAAAGGGGCTGGAACTAAAACTACAAGCAATGGTATACGAGCAGAGTCACGAATCAGGAATCGAGAGAATGGAAGCTGTGAGGTGCACATGTACTACGTACACCAACCTAGGCTTCAAGTTGTTGTTCGTCGAGAAACGAAAACTCGTTCGGCACTGGCTTCTCACGCATCTCAGTCTAATCTTCTACGTTGCTTAACCACGCGTCTCGGAAGTGAGCTCGTCAGCAGAGGTGAGCGATGTGTTATTCACATACAACCAGTGGCCGCGGTTCGCGCCAGGTGGGTGCCGTGTTTTGAGATATCGCTCAAAGGCTCAGATTGGATCTATGCTCCCGAACGTCCCCAACAGCGATATGATTTGGGAGACGACGCCGATCCAGAACGTCCTACGTTTGACGCTGTTTGCAACTTGCGAACGACATCAGTCAGTCCGTGCTCGACGTGTAGTAGGTTTCAGGGAAGAAACTCGGTCACAGTGATACAAGGGAGATAGCGTGGTAGCAACAACCAGCGACTTTCAAAGTACTGGCGGCAAGTAGCGAGTCTTTGGAAATAATTTGAGTGTGGGTGCCTGGCGAGCACTGGAGCAGAGAGTGAATTGTGCAGATATCCCACTCGGTGTAGTTATAAAGTATCTAGTCATGACGTCAGTTTTAGTACGATTACCGGTGACCGTAGAACGTACCCAGCCGCAATTGGCTTCAAATACAATAGCTCGCACCGGAGCTTCAGGAATTATGGCCTTACAAAACGTACATATGTGAGTCAAGCCTGCGGCATACGTGTCCTTGCATTGGAATTATGATGTGCAAATGTCAGCTGACTGAAGCATAGGATTGCAATTGGGGGTTCAAAAGCGATCCACTCAGCATTGCTCAGCCTTGACGATAACCGATTATCTCCTGCAACTCTGAACCTTGATTACTGGTACCACAAGATGGAACAGATCACCTACTATCACGATGAAGGAAAGGTAAAGTGTCGGAAAATCTTTTCGTTGAGATCGCGAGCGCTGACTGCACTTGACACAAGTTATCGCCTTTCTGCCACAGGGTATGACGATCCATTTCTCGTGTAGGCAAACTCCTCATCGCAGCAAATGTACGTTTTGTACTGCAGGTCGAAATCGCCTTGCTCGAAGCCAGAGCATTGTACACAGCACATGGATTCAATATTTATAACAAACCAGCATGGTTCGCGCAGGTTAACCCGATGACCGGCAAGGTGAGCACCGTGGCCGTCCGCGATAGCTTCACCGCTTACTCGAGTCTAGATTCCCGTCCTCACCTACGGGGGGCCCAAGGTCGCGCCCGAAGAGCCGTCCCCACTGTCATCCAAGATCACAGAGTCGTTTGTGATCCTCGAGTTCCTCGCGGATCTGTTCCCGCATTCGACCCTCCTCCCGCCTGCGTCGGACCCGACTGCGCGTGCCCGACTGCGGTTCTTCATCGACGTCGTCAAGTGTGATATCGAAGCGCCCATGTTCGGCATTCGCAACGGCGTCCCAGGGGCCCGTGACAAGGTGGTCCAGGGCCTGGAAAAAATGCAGGCGTTGCTGCCAGACCCGCAAGGCGGGGAATATGCCATGGGCAAACAATTTACGAACGCGGACTGCGCAATCGCACCGTTGTTGGCGGTGTTCGACATCGTCACCAAGACGAATCTCGGCGATGCCTCGCTTGAAGAGATCAAGCTGTTGGGAGAGACGCTGGCGGGGCCCAAATTTGAGCGGCTGAGGCAGTACAAGAAGGGGTTATGGGAAAGGGAGAGCGTCAAGACAGTACTTGACCTCGTAAGCTATCGTTTCGCTGTTGAGTGTGGTGATCCGATGTTGATGCCTTTTGCCTTGATTTCAGGATCGCTTGGAGACCGCGTTGAGGGCTAGGTATGCTCAGAAATGATGACGGCGATGTTGGGCGAAGGACGTGTGTACGATAGCGATAGTGGGGTTCCAGAGAGATTGTAATAGGAGAAAGCAACAAAGACGGTGTACTAGAAAACTGACGTGAAATGATAGGATAACCTGCAGCATGCGAAAATGCAGAGCCATGTGTTATTTGAAGCTCAGCTTGAGACCGAGTCTAACTTGCCAGCGCGTCCTGCCACAGCGAACTCAAGAGCTGCTGTCAGGGTACCTCTAAGCCTCTAAGCGCCATCCACGTACATTACTGTCCCTGAGGAGTAACATACTGTCTCATCAGTGTACATTCTCCGCTATTCTCCAGATCGATGAAGTTGTAGGTAATACGAATAGCCCCCGGACTCGAGATGACCGCTGTTAAAGTGTAATATGGCGGTTGTAAGGTTCGTATTCAAAAGCGTCTTCCCATAGCCTCTTGATCTAGCAGCTTACTCCTTGAGGCCACCGCGTGGTGAACCATCCTCCAAGGATATGCCTTTGATTACCACATGATGTTGATCTTGCGTCACCTCCGTTCTGCTTTCAGGTGCACTACAGGGGCATGAGTCAGAGACACGGATGCGGCCGGGTCACTCAGTCAGTGAAGCCGAGGCGTGCGCGTCCTTGCACTGGAATTATGATCCGCAAGTACTGACCACGTCAGACTGAAGAATGGGTTTGGCTATAAAGTGATCTGCTCATCATTACTCCCAAAGCCTTTGACGATATCCATCTCCTGCAATTCTGAACCTTGATCTCTCGCACCACTGAATATGGAACAGATCACCTACTATCACGATGAGCGAAAGGTAAGGCGTCTGAAGGTCTTTTCGTTGAGATATCGAGCGCTGACTGCACTTGACACAAGCTGTCGCCTTTCTGCCACAGAGTATGACGATCCATTCCTCGCGCTAGACAAACTCCTCATCGCAGCAAATGCACGTTTTGTAGGTCGAAATCGCCTTGCTCGAAACCGGAGCGTCGTACACGGCGCATGGCTTCGACATTTATAACAAACCAGCGTGGTTCGCGCAGGCTAACCCGATGACCGGCAAGGTGAGCACCGCCGTCCGCGATGGCTGCACCGCTTACTCGGGTCTAGATTCCCGTCCTCGCCTACGGAGGTCCCAAAGTCCCAGCCGAGGAGCCGTCCCCTTTGTCGTCCAAGATCACAGAGTCGTTTGTGATCCTCGAGTTCCTCGCGGATCTGTTCCCGCATTCAACCCTCCTCCCGCCTGCGTCGGACCCGGCTGCGCGTGCCAGAGTGCGGTTCTTCATCGATGTCATCAAGCATGACATCGAGGCGCCCATGTTCGGCATTCGCAATGGCGTTCCAGGGGCCTGCGACAAGGTCCTCCAAGGCATGGAGAAAATCCAAGCGATGCTTCCAGACCCGGAAGCCGCCGAAGGCGGGGAGTATGCCATGGGCGAGCAGTTTACGAACGCCGACTGCGCGATCGCACCGCTGCTGGCGATTTTCGAGGTTATCATCAAGACGAATCTCAGTAGTGCCTCGCCTGAGGAAACCAAGCAGTTTGGAGAGGCGCTGGCGGGGCCCAAGTTCGAGCGACTGAAACGGTACAAGAAGGCGTTGTGGGAAAGGGAGAGTGTCAAGACAGTACTGGATCTTGTGAGCCATCGTTTCGCTGTTGAGGGTAGGGGATTTTGACGCCTTGCCTTGATTTCAGGAGCGCTTGGAGGTAGCGCGTAGGGCTGTGTATAGCCAGAAGTGATGACGGCGAGGTTGAGCAAGTGACGTGTGTACGAAAGTCAGGTTGTATATAGACTGTTCATATAACGAAGACTATGCGCTAGTAAACTGATATGAGGAGTGTCATGAAATGACCATAACCTGCGGCGTGATGGTAAGCTTCGAAGACACAGAGCGCCCCGTATGTGTCATTTGAAGGCCAGACCGAGTGTTTAAGAGCTTTCCAATCATGGAGAAAAGCCCCCCATTGGGGTAGTACGATGAAGTCGACGAAGCTGGCGCGCCCTTGCGGCATCATCTCACAGTTATATTCGTTCTTAGCACTTGTTTGGAAGCCCGAATTCTGGGTCACACTGCAATCTGATGAGGACAACAGGTGGTCCCCAGTTTGCTCGTTGATTTCCTAAACTATGACAGTTCTGGGAACTTCGAGGAAGACGCGAGAAAGTCAACGCCTGTGGAGATAGCACTTGATTGGGAGGAGCCTGGGTTCAAAAGATATAACACCAGAACTAACTCAGGTGCGGTCGCGACAGGGAATTATATGACTGCCAAGATCGTGCTAAACGCTTTTCACCTCGTGGTAGTTTCATAAACGTGGTTGGAGTACTCACTTGTCCAGAAGTGAACTAGAAGTCGTGAATGGCATGACGTATACTCATCAATCAATCTGGCATTACTTGCGGATGATGATTACGGCCAGGCCACAGTATGGTCAGGGCCACAGCTGACACAGGAGATTGCCGTAGTAATGTAGGTGACTCCCGTAGCGCCTACCGCTCCAAGAATGGTATCAGCCTGGCCGTAGAGACAAAGTATTAAAAGCTGACTCGGTCTCAACACAGTCTTAGAACATGCGTCCTCAGGCGCATAAAAGCCAGCACAAGCGACCGCCTAGCCCTGGCCTAGGTATTCTACTTTAAAGACGACTGTGAGCAACATGTCGTTCTGCTTAATTAACCAAAGCTCAGGCTCACCGTTACTAATCAATGCCTAACTGTCTCTATCTGGACATGTCTGCTGCTGCCAAAAGTATGAACCTCTCGCCGCTTCCACGAGATTCAACCCGGATCTGAACGCGCTGTTGAGATCAGTGAGCAGTTAGCCGCCGTTGAAGCACCCGCATTGCAAGAGGTCACGCTTACCCCGGACGACCGCGCTGATGGGACTGAGCTTTTCTTGTGTCCCGTACCAGTGATCGCATTGCAAATGGCATCTTTAAATGCTTTCCGTCAAGGAGATGTGCAACAGGGATGGGAGTTATGTGTGCTTCAGCAAAGAGGAGTCTCTCAAAGTCTCGGGCCCGTTTGAGTTTATCATGGAGGGTCTGGTACCGGTTGAAGGAGCTTAAGTATTTGGCAGTACGAGGTGTTTGTTTGTTCGTGTTTGAAACGGAACCTGCTGAGTAAGCTTCGCGTCCAGCCAAACTTCGTCGTCTCTCTATCACTCTTCAAAAATGGCGGGTCGACCTCCCGGAAAACCAGACTTGTCTGGGTACAACTACGGTGCCATCTCCTCCCTTGTCCTTACTGCCGACCGTTCTGCACTTCCACGAAGAGACAAGGAGCCGGATGGCGCACCAACCTCCCTTGTTGGCCGCATAGACCCCAGGGAAATGGGCTCACGCGTCCAACGAGCCGCACCCAAAGACATCGAAAAGAAGAAGAAGAAAGCAGGGGACGCTGGCAGACAAGATGCCCTCGAAAAAGCAGCAGCCACAAAACGACGTACCGACACTGGCTTCGGGTTCGCCGACATCATCGAGGCAACCCAGGACGTCGAGGGTCTCACGTACCGACCGCGCACTGCAGAGACGCGGGAGGTCTACGAGTTCATGTTGTCTGCCGTGCACCAGACCCTCGGCGACCAAGCTCAAGACATCATCCGCAGCGCCACAGACACCGTTCTCGAGACGCTCAAGCAGGAGGATATGAAGGACTTTGACAAGAAAAAGGAAATCGAGGATATCTTGGGTACCATTTCCAACGACACGTTCTCTCAATTTGTCACCCTGTCGAAGAAGATCACAGACTACGGCGCCGAGGACGAGGAGCTTGTGGACCCAGATATGGAGCGGAAAGATGCAGAGATTGACGATGAAATCGGTGTCGCGGTCGTCTTTGACGAGGAGGAACAAGAGGATGAAGACGAAGAGGGCTATGAAATTCGGGACGAGTCAGACGATGAAGAAGAGGAGGGTGACCAGGAGGTAACGGAAGAGGGCAAGGGCGAGGAGGATACAGGTGCTGACGAGCTTGTCATCGGTGGGTCTTCCGCTGCCTCTCAAGCAGGCAAAGCCAAAGCAGACAAGGACGTCGTTTCTCCGCACACTATCGATGGCTTCTGGGTACAGCGACAAATATCCGAAGTTTACCCCGATCCGGTCACAGCTGCCGATAAAGCTGCCGCAGTGCTCTCCATCCTTGGCTCAGAATCAGGTTTACGAGACTGCGAGAACCAGCTGATGGAGTTATTTGAATACCAGAGCTTCCACGTCATCACCAAGTTTTTAAAGAACAGAGACGTCATCGTCTGGTGTACCAAGCTAATGCGCAGCGATGCGGATGAACGAGTGAACGTCGAGGTCGCAATGCGGGAAAAGGGCGTCGGGTGGATCTTGAGGGAATTGGCCGGAGACCGACAGGCCAAGAAGACCCACGATGATGCCATGGACGTCGACGTCAAGGAGGCTGCGGCGGCGGTGCCTAAGACAGCTACTCTCGCGCCCGGCTCGACAGTCCAACCAAAGGCCATGGTCGACCTGG
>QFES01007238.1:0-12554 GCA_003316375.1 Tylopilus plumbeoviolaceoides
GCGCCTCTTCCATCGCACGCATCGCCCCATAGGGATCGCCGGCACGCTTCAGCACGCGCGCCTTTGTCATATACAGCTCGGGCAATGTTGGTGTATGGTCCGTCGCAGTGTTGAGAATCTCCAGCGCCTTTTCGTACTCTCCCAGAGCGGAATAGTGTTGTGCAAGGAAGTAGAGCGTCCAAAGATAGTATGTGGGGTCCGTAGATGTGGATGGTGGCGCCTGATCTTTCGGAGAGGCGCTCGCCCGGATATCTTCAACGGTCTCTTGGATCGACTGGAGCTTGAACGGGTCAGAATAGAGGTTCTTGACGTCACTGAAGAGGGAGGGTATCCCTTTATGAAATGCGCGTTCGAGATAAGGCTTGGCCAACTCCTTGAACTTTTCACCTGGAAACGACCTGAGAGATGAAATTGACAGCACCATCTGGGCTCACCCTCCGCAATGGTTAAAGCTAGGCGTTGATGCGTATTTGTTTTCGGGTGCTTGGCGGAGAACTCCTCGAGAATGCCAAGGGCTTGTGTTCGTGATTCGTCAGTCAAGCTGGCTTTCATGGCGTAAGATCGCGTCGATGGAGACAAACATCGCGTGCATTACCAAGATCGATGCCAGCATTAGTGATGAAACCCTTGTAGTAGTCTTGACTGTCAGGGTTTTGATCAATCAATTCTCTCCAAGATTGTTCGGCTGCCTCTGTCCATTCATCCTTTTGTGCGGCATCGATGTCAGGCATCGACTTGAGTTTTGCGTAGAGACGTGCTTGTCTGTGGATCAGTAGAGCGACGATAAGGGATAGGGTGATGCTGACCTCTGCATTCTGCGATTGCTGGACGATCGACCAACATTCTATCCTTTACTTTTTTATCCAGCAAGGCCATGGCCACTTGGAGCTCTCCCAGTTCTTCCAGCACGTGGATGTGAAAGAAGACCAACTCGCTGTACTCGGGGTCGCGTGAAGGAACATCCTGGGATGTGGAGTGAGTAGGAATAACAAGACGATTGGGGTTGAATCAGACCCGGAGGAAACCGTCGATGTGGTCTAGGAAACGTCTCGCTTCTGCTGCATTACCGGCCAGTTTGTATGCAAAGGCGGCGCCGATCCAGTTGGTGCGCATATAAGGGCGCAAACGAAGCATATGTAGACGCGACTCGACGAGGGCATCGTATTGGCGTGTGTGGGTTTGGAGGATGGAAGATTCGCGGATGATGTTGAAGTTGTCCTATGATGTGGTTGATCAATGGAATTGGCAGACATGACCATAAAATGAGCACCTTTTCGAACTTGAGGGCCATCATGAACGATTTGAGGGCGTCTTCGTACTTGTGTTCACCCTTTTGTATGAGAGCCCACACGTGCCAACATATGTGGGACTGGAGGTCCCTGCGCATGCCGTCCTTGATGAGGGTGATGCCCGCCTCGCGTTCGTTGAGGTAGACCATGTTGAGGCCCTTCATGCACATCGTTTCTGTGGACGGTTAGACGAGAGGCGCGGTACGACTGTCGCACTGACCGCCATGTTGAGGGTATTTCTTGAGGATCTGGTCAGCGATTTTTCTACCCTTTGAGTACTGTTTTTGTTCGTGAGCTTGTAGCAGCTCATTGAAGAGCTTGCGCTCTTTCGGCGCGAGGGTTTGCGACGACATGCACTCGATCGATAGACCTCAGCGTCCGTCTCATCGCCGACACGGCACGCCGGAGTACCAATATATTAACTCTCCGACTAGAACGCGCTCGGACGCGTTGACCGTCGAGCTCGTCGCTCGCTCGACGTCCACGACGATGGTGGCACAGACACGCACAGCGACGACGCCAAAGAAACTCACCTTCAACGAAAAGATCGTCGGGAAGTCCCTCTCCACCGACGCGCTCCTCAAGAAACTCAAGGCGCTCCACACCGAACTCGCCGAACTCGACCAGGAGCTCGTCGACGTCGCCTCGCTCACCTCCGCACGCTCACAGCTTATAAACACCTCACTTCTTCTCCACAAGGACAGAGGCGTCAAGGCTTACACTGCTTGCTGTCTCGCGGACGTCCTCAGGCTCTACGCACCGGACGCCCCTTATACCCAAAATGAACTCAAGGACATTTTTCAGTTCTTCTTCAGGCAGCTTTCCGCAGGGCTCAAGGGCACCGATGCTCCCTACTACAACGAGTACTTTCACCTCCTCGAATCCCTCTCCACTGTCAAGAGCGTCGTGCTCGTGTGTGATCTCCCACACTCAGACGAGCTCATGTCCGAGATATTCCGCGAATTCTTCGGGCTCATACGACGCGATCTCGCCAAAAAGATCGAGCTCTTTATTGCCGACATCCTTGTTGCCCTCATCGATGAGTGCCAGTCCCTCCCAAGCGAGGTATTGGACACCCTGATGGCTCAGTTCATGGACAAGAATACGGTGAGTCCTCAAGTACGCTGATCACACCGTCTCGTCCATAACACCCCATTAGCGTCTAGATCAGCCTGCCTACAGGCTCGCCGTGCAAGTTTGCAACGCAACGTCGGACAAGTTGCAGCGCCATGTTTGCCAATACTTTACTGACATCATCATTACCAATTCGCGCGAACTTGAATCAGAGAGCGACTTTGATGAACTACGCACCGCACATGGTCTCGTCAAGCAGCTCAACAAGTCTTGTCCTGCCTTGCTACACAGCGTGATACCACAGCTCGAGGAAGAACTCCGTCTGGACCACGTTCAAGTCAGGTTGATCGCCACTCAAGCACTAGGGGAGATGTTTGCCGACAGGGGCGGTGCCGATCTCATCAGAAAATATCCAACGACTTGGAATGTCTGGCTAATGCGCAAAAACGACAAGGCTGCAACCGTCCGTCTAAAACTCGTCGAAAGCGCTAGGGGACTACTCTTGAATCTGCCTGAACACAGAGAAATCGTCGAAGGCAAGCTCCAATCTTGGAACCTATAGACGGCAGCCTTGACGTGCTCCCGAATAGAAACGCTTCAGCTCAAACTTCTAGACCCCGACGAGAAAGTTCGCGCCGCGGTGTGCAGAGTATACTCACAACTCGATTACGAGACTGCGCTCCACTCCGTCTCCGAGGCACAACTTCGGGCAGTCGCTGGTCGTGGAATGGACAAGAAGCACGCCGTCCGTGTAGAGGCTTTGAATGCGCTAGGAAAACTATACAGTGTCGCATATCCGGAAATGTACGTCCCTTTCGCCCGTGAGTTTCACTATCTAACACACCTGCTATTCTTCAGCGAGAATGGCGACTCCTCTGCGGTCAGACACTTCGCGTGGATTCCAAACGAAATCTTGCACATCTCCAACATGACGCCTGAAGCCAAGGCTGCCGCGGAGCAAGTCATCGCTGACTATGTCCTTCCCCTCCCTTCATCTACCGCAAGCAATGCCCCTTCGACGTCGAAGAATGCAGAGGTTGATGAAGTAGCCTGGACAGATCACTTGCTCAATGCCATGCGGCATGTAGATGACATCGGTGTAAACACAATTCTGAGTATGAGTGGGATCAAGGCAAAGTGCGTTGACCGTATTTTTTCCACTCGAGCATGAAGGTTGATAACATGCCCAGTCGTCCGACTAAGTATGAACATTTCCTACAAGCATGCATACAAAACAACGTAAGCGTTCTGTGGATGTCGGAGGTTTTTCCTCATTGGTTGTTTATTAGGGTGGTGTGATCGACGAAAACGAGGAGGCGATCATACAACGATTAAACAACGTGGTCAAGCACCTGTCTCGTACGTGATCTTTCAGGGTCTTGATCAGTGCGTTGACTCGTGTACCAGGTCAATTTCCTGACCCTCTCAAGGCAGCCGAGGATCTGCATGATTTCGCCAAAGCGAATGAAAACAGACTTTACAAGTTACTGAAGACTTGTTTAGATCCTCAGTCTGATCTAAAGAGCATCGTGAAAGCTTCAAACGAGTTCCTTCGACGCGTAGAGCAATCACTCGAGTCCGCTCTTCCAACCATGACCATCCTTCTACGTCGCGCAACCCTCCGCATTGTGAATCAGTCGTCTATTTCCACCCTCATCAAGAGAGTCCAGAAGTCCGCGGCGCCGTCATCGAAGCACGCCCAACAACTACTGATATTTATATCAAAACATTGTCCGATTCTCTATAAACCTCATGTCAGCGAGCTGACAAAGGCAATCGCGGACGAGCGGAACGAGACACTGGTGGAGGTTGGCATGCATGCACTGGCATCCGTGACCAAGGCTGATGAGTCCCAAGCGGCGCCGGATAAGTGTGTTTCTAATCATCCCATGAGGTTGTTTTCTGACATGGACCTGGTGACTGTTCGACCCGCAGGCGAACGCTAGAGCGCATAACACGATTTGCACTCGGAGAAAACCCGAGAATCGCCAAGTTTGCAGCCCGCTTACTCGCTTCGTTGAAGGACCATGAGAACGCGTGTATGGAAATCATTGAGGTAAGTCTGCATGTAGCATTCAAGGTGCAGTTTGTTGATTGTCTTCGAGTCCATCTCCGAGAAACTCTCGGAAGCTACGCCAGAAGAGCTCGTTGCCCATACAACTGTTCTAGCGCAAATGGCGCGCTTCAAGCCAACCGCATTCGAACATAGAAGTGATACTATCATGGCATTTTTGATCAAGAAATTGCTCATGGGTCGACGGTCCAAAGATCCTGTAAGGATCGATTGCCACTGAGGTATATGCCTAACTCGTTTCTGTTGTCAAGGAGGAAATGGACCTCGATGACGACTGGGTGCAAGATGATGACGTGGCACCGATACACAGGGCTAGAATCCTTGCGCTAAAAGTTTGTCGGAATCGGTGTCTTGCCAATGCGACTGCAGAAACTGCACTGGAGCTTGCTACCCCCGCGCTCAAAATGTTTTCGACGCTACTTGAGTATTCAGGGTCGTTCACTTCAGATGCACCTGATAGGTTGAGCCTTTCTCGAGGAGACATGGAGCTCGGGATATCAGACTGACACATCACCGTAGTCCGCCGATCAAATCCCGCATGCGATTACAAGCCGCCGTGTCACTGTTGCACCTTTCCACCGTTGAAGCATTTGCACACGTGATAAGTAGCAACTTTATTTGGCTAGCTATCACAGTCCAGGTAAGAGCCTCCTCGAACTGGCCTCGCTAATGCTGATGCGCGTCTGATTAGGATCCATGTTACCATGTCCGAATAAGTTTCTTAACAAAACTCGTGTCATTGCTAACCGCACGCAAACTCTCGCCACGCTTCAACACGATACCCTTCCTCACAATTCACGATCCTGAAGCCGATGTTCGAGACAGGGTACGTACCACTTGATAATATTTACTGTTCAAATACCGAGATCTTTGCCAGGCCATAGCTTATATTTCGTTTATCTCAAAATCTATTCCAGCCGCTGCACGTATTGACCACCTAGAGCTGATTTTCATCCGTCTTCTTCACCTCCTTTCACACCACCCCGACTTTTCTACCGCGCACGAAAACATTCAAGAGATGGCAAAGTAAGCTTTCGTTGCGTTCCCCGTATTGGTCCACTCATGTTGCCTTTGTAGATATATCGAGTTCTACCTGGATATCGTTGCGAGTTCTGAGAATATTGCGCTCCTTTACCACCTTGCGCTCAAAGCCAAGACAGTGCGTGATTCAGAGTCACATACATATAGCGAGGTACGAATGTTTGTGTTCCACTTGCACTTCTGCGCTGATCTTTCTTCTAACTTAGAACCTCTATACGATTGCCGAGCTCGCCCAAGAGCTAATTAAAGCTCGCGCACAAGCCCGCTCGTGGACCCTTCAGAGTTACCCTGGCAAGGTCAAATTGCCCTCGGACATTCTGCGTACACTTCCGAGCCCAGACGCCGTTGCCAAGGTGATTGGCATCGTTCCACGGACAGTATGGATGATTCGTGCTGAGAAGATATAGGTCGTCAAAACGCAATATCTGTCCGAGGAAACCATTACTTGGTTGAAGGAGATTAGGGGGCACAAACCAGCGGCCACAAAGGTACGCCGAAAATCAAATTGCAACTACCCCTCGTGATCCGTTGATGCCTGTGTAGGAGAAGAAGCGGGAACCGAGGGAGGCGAGGGATGGCAAATCACCGCTTGCGAAGCGCAAAGCTTCTCGAGCTCGAGCAAACGGGGCGCCGAAGTGGGTTCCTGAGCGGCGCGGAGTACAGCTCTTCTTTGACGTGAATTTCTTCACAGGCGTGCCAAGACGCAGAAGTCAGCGCGGTGGAACAGTGATCAGTCTGAGTCAGAAGAACCTGGCTCTGATGAGGAGTCGGTTCCCGATCAATCTGAGAAGGCGACATCTCCGAGACGCTCTAGTTCTGTACCTAGCGAAACCGGTCATGAGAGCAACAAAGAAGAGGACGGTGGGGGACCATCAGAACGAGAAAAGAAGTTCGGTCGAAAGGCACGAGCAAAGGCACAGGTGAGTTAGGTTCAGTGCGGTCAACGATGGCATTGACGTGGTCGAAAAGGAGATGATGAGCAAGCAAACCAAAAAGGGTTCAACACGACCAAGAAAGTCTTGACATACTGACGGATTTTGTACACATACAGCCTACTCGTGATGTCCTTATATTGTTATGTGTGTTGTGTCGCTCTCGTAATCTCTACGCTTCGATTTGTCCGGAGTACACCGGGGTGGCTAAGTACACGGTATGATTCGGTTTTTCCCACATGAGCCGACATCCTGGCAAAAATGGCGGGTTAGATGGGTCCATTTGACGGCATATATGTGACATTTCAACAGCGTGGTGCTTAGATTGTACCCGTAAATCGACCTTCAAGTGAAGGTGAGTATCCTTGGCCTCTTCGTCTCATTCGGGGGCACCTGAGTGACATTCTCAAGATCAACGCTAAGCAGACGCTAAGTCCCAGTTTCCAGTAGTCTTCCTATTGTAAACTTTTAGACTTTGGACGTGTCAATTCTGAAGGGGATCCCGGCCCAGTCCCTGACATGCTTCCCACATCAACACTCTCTGTGTCCCTGGATGATTTCATGTTTCCCTGAGGATGGGAAGACTCTTTGGGGCCAAATGACATTCATACCTGACAGGTCCCTCCAGCTCGGCGGTGGCTCTGTAAACAAGACACCTTTTGAGGCACTGACAGCGTGTTCCACAACCTTCAAATTGTCCCGAGCCTGAGGTTGCTTCCACCCGGCGAGTACCATACTACTTCAAACGTTCCAAGGTGTGTGCTCTGCCACCTTTTTCTGCGTGTTCAGTGTATCTGGATGCATGTCTTCTGTTTGGCATAGGTCGACGTCGAAGCGAGGCTGCAGAGAGGTAAGCTGCATTCTCGATAGCTCCCTCTGAGAGGCGATCGGGTCGGCATTTGCAAAACTGTTACATGGTCTTTATTATGAAAAGGCCCTGGAGCGTCGAAACATTCTACGCCCCGTTGTACTGGGGTAAGCTACTCTCTGCCTCTGCCCACGTGCGCCGCTCACACGCCCGGCACAGGGTTCGTCCTATCCACAGCGTGAGCGCCTTCTTAGTTGGTGACGCGCGTATCCAAATCATTGATCCGTACCCTTTGTTTTTGCAAAGTCTCGTCGGCGCGACGCTCATCCAGGGGTACATGTACTACAACCGAAGTCGGGACCCGCTCATCATCCAGCTTGCGGTACGTTTGCAACCCGTTTCGATCGCGATCATTGTATCTCATCTACCGGTCCCGGATCAACCGCTGGCATCGCAGATAACCGTCATGCTGTGAGTGCCTCCGGGAACCGATCATGGCTGAGCGCTGATGGTGGCTCGTTACGACTAGCATCCTGGATTTGTTGTCCACGTTGGTGATGGCGAGCACCATCTCGCATTACTTTGTGATTCTGATGGATCCGCTCGAGTCGGCGTGTGGGGCTAACGGGATACTGCGTTTAGGTCGTCAACTTTGGCAATTTCAATGCCTTGCATTCTATACCATCGTCAGTGTTTTGAATCTGGGTACGCGTGTCTTGTCATTGACTTGAACCACAGAGCATGGGTCGCCGAGAGCGCTCTGACATCGATCGTCACCTGCATGTAAGCCGTTTGCTCGGTTGCTTTTCCCCTGCTGACGGGGTATACCCAGCGCACAACTCTTCTTTGCCTCGCGCATCTGGATAAGTGCGTTTCTGCGCTCGTTGCTAAATTGTGTTGTCGGCTCATTGTGTTGTTGCATCCCGAAAGTCATGAAACAGTATGCTGTATTCGGGCGGCTCGAGCAAATGATTCCGGGAGTCATTGTGGGCGTTCATGATTAGTCTGTGATGCAGTTGTATTGACGGCCTGGATAGACCTGCACGGCACTTCTTGGACTAGGTCAGTGCTGCGTGTTTACTGTAGACAGATACTGATATCGACCGGCATCTTCAGGGGGAGGCATCGGCAAGTATATTGCCTTGTATATCATCAGCGCTGGTCCGATATATAGCAGTAAAAACGACCATCATAGGCTCAACTCCTGCTGATCAGCTTGGCGGGCTACACATGATCGTACGTCGATTTCATTCAGCGGTTGCCATGTCCCACGTCCCACGTCTCGTCGCTTAGATTGCTGCCTCGTTCGAGGAAGGTCTGGCTGTCGTGTCGGACCTCTTTACAACCTGTACGCTCTGTGGCGTTCTTGCATCCAGCCGAGGTAGCTTGCGCAGGTGAGTCAGAGTGGTCTTTCCTCCTGCGCTCCTACAACTCGGAGCGCGTCCTCAGGAAAGGATCGCCAACGCGCCGATTGTTCTTCTTTATCCTCAACCGCGGGATATTAGTGACGATCGTCCAGATTGGCGCGCTCATCTCATTTGTGACTGTGCCTCATTCCATGAACTGGTAAGCGTCCATTCGCGTTTTCGGGACCTGACTGACGTCCGTGTATAGGGCGCCCTTACACCTCGTTAAAAGTAAAATGTACACGAATACGCTGCGTGAGTCACATCATCGATTCTGATCGTATGTCTGACCAATGTCCTGAGTCTAGTTGCCATGTGAGTCGCTCTTGGCGTTCAACACGTCGTGCAACATGCTCACTCGCACAGGCTCAACTCGCGCACCCAATCTGATCGTGTGGTACCGCGGACGCCATATCTCGAGCATAATCTACCGCTACAGGTGAGTGTTTGGGGCATGTTTCTATGCCTGTGCAATGAGCGTGAAACACGTCAGGAGGTTTCAAACGGAGACACGACACATCAACTCCACAGTGAGACTCCGGCTCGAGATCAAATACAAGGGAGAGAGGATGCGAACGAGAATTTGGACGCACATCCCGAGCTTCCGGCGGAGAAGGACTCGAGCTGTTGACGCGGGTGTGCATGTGACCAAAGATTGGGAAGGCATCCATGATGTGTGACTAGGCTTGTAACAATATGATCCTGGGCCTGGAGTCGAGAGGTTAAATACGTTGGAAGGTGTTATTGGAAGTGCGTCGTACAGGCGACATGAGATGGTCAAATGCGCGAACTGCCCTTGTCGTTTGAAGTGCCCTGTGATGCATAACACTCTGTGAGCCCTGTTGGAATACCTTTGTCAGCATGAGCGACCTCCTGCGCGAGTCTCCTCAGCCTTCGCCGTGCGGCACCTGGAACTGGAGTGGCTTGGAAGCAGATGGAGACGTACTGCATATTGGGTGCCTTGTAAAAAAACCCGGCGAATGGATGCTTCAAGAATCTCCAGATGCATATATCATCCAGACATGACACTTTGCAAGTGAGCCGCGACTTAGGCGTTTGAATGTCTGTACAGCCACTCGGCCAGGCGAAGCTCATGGGACGAAGCTCATGGGATGAGACGCCTTGAAAAAATGTGACAAATGCCCTGCACCGTCACGAGTGACATGAACGTCACGCTCAGCCATTCGTCTACGTATCCCATGATTCAGGCTTGTCCACCATCCTTGAAACTTTTCTCAATGGCTCCTACCCGAGCAGCGTGACGATATTCAAGTGATATGATAATATTGTTGCACATCTCCCCAAAATGTTAATATGCAGCTGGTCTTCGTGAACTAACCCCAAGTCTATGATTGAGCCGTGGAGAATGCAGCCCATCGAAACTCTCGTGGACCGGCTTGGTCAGGTGGATAACAGTCTCCACTCTCCAACTTTGTGACGGCGACGACAATTTCCGGATTGATCCAGGCACCCCGCATCTGTCGACGGACCGCTTTCCAGGTCAGTCTGAATTCTTTCCTCCGGGAGTAGAACATGGCATGTACTCAATCCATAGCCCTGGTAACCGATTCACCCCCTTGTGTTTGTTCGACGCGTCTCTTCGGGGAACTGGACCCCTTCGATGCTACCAGGACCTCTGACGATTTTCTGGCATACTACAGGGACCACCCCCTTTGCATCGGTCGTCCCGCGAACCATGTATCCTGAGTAGCATCAGGGAACTCGCTATTGAATCACTCCAGATATTTGATTTGGAAGAGAGCCATTTGTGAGCTATGCACACATTCATTGAAGCGCTCCTCGATGCTCTCGATCAACGCGAATAACCCAACGGTCAGTAGCAACGTTGTCATTGAGAAAGAGCGCGCAATTTATGTGCACATCGAGTTCAAGAGTGAGCTCGAAATGGAGAGCATCACGGGTTTCGAAGGAGTCATTGCTGAAGCAAATGGGGGCCCTGGAGCAGTCTGTCCAGTATGTTGCATTTACTTGTTCTCAGCCTCAGGCTGGTCATACATCACATTCGGTAGTTCTGGGCTCACCGACGGATTCATATTTCAGCCGTTCACCGACTATTTTTATGGGTGGGAACCCGTTGGCGACATCTGCGAGACTGTAAAAAATTTCGGCATTCCGAAAGGGCCAGTCGCGTTTACTCACAAGGCCCACCTACCAGCCCAACTCCGCTCAGCCAGAGAAGCCTCTCGGCTTCGAAAGGCATGTCATGCTCCCCATCAAATTTGATACGGTGAGTGCTAGTCAAGTTTTCAGAAAGCTACAGCGACGTTCCCCGCCGGGCTTTGGGTAGTGCGAGCTTGGCGACCAAGCTTTACTTCCACACGCAGCTCAAGGGAGGAGATATGGTCACTATGGAGGATGTCGGCAGGTCAGATGCATACCAGGCGTTTGGAGGTAGGGAGCTATCTCGAGTCAAGGAAGCACTTGAGGCGCTCCGCGGCATGGGTCTCGTGCGCGGTGACGTTCGTCGAGCTAACATTCTTGTCAAGAACTTGAACACGTAGTACCCCGGGATTCCTCCCAATCGGCTATCTCGTGCTACGACGTGTCACCAAATCGAAGTTCGTCAGATATGTTTCAAGCATACCTTAGCGATTTCGATCATGCGGGTCGAGCACATGTGACTCAGAATTCACTCAGAATCACGCGTCTTGGTTTGCACTGCGACTCCGTTCTGTTAGCCGTACTCGTTGTGTCTTGTATCCTACTGGGGCAACCAATGCAAATAAGCAGCCAAGGTGGATCTTTCCCAACTTCGAGCTTTGATGGAAAGGGTCTACTAGTAGTGTAGGCAATTTCGGTCGTCTCTTTTGCGGCCCATCGACTGGTGTGGTGTTCTTCTCGCTGACGGGAAGCTACGCAGTGTCCTACGCAGACGCTCGGAGTCATCATGGTATGAGTCAAGATCAAAGTTTGCTTACGCTGGCTTGATTACCATCTGACGAGCCTTACAGAACCGATCTCAATCATCTACTCCACCGCATTGCTTCAGATCAATGGAGCGAGCTTGAAAGCGGGATGGAAGCGTGAATGCACGAGGCCAGAGCGTCCGAGTCTGATCTTGCGTTAATCAATCCTTGAGCTTGTAGATTTCATGGGATTGGTGTGATTCCAATTGCGCTCGCCTGGGAAGGGGCTATCTCGTAAGTTGCCGTGATCCGTGAAATCACATGTCTCGATTTATTAGGGACGACTTCTCCAAACCAGCGAGGCGTCCTCTCCTCCTCCTCCTCGCTGCCCTCCTCGTATTCAGATCTGAACTCGTTCCGTACAAGAAACACCACGACAAAAGTGCCATCGCACTCCCGACACATTCTCAGGAGAACCTCGCCGCTGACGCCCGCTTCTTCCCTCTCCATCACCAACAGCACAACGCCAAATCGAAACTCACCCTCTCATTCTGGCAACAGTTCAGGTCTCTCTTGCGCATAGTCGTTCCTTCCATCCGCTCCAGAGAGGCACTCTTGCTCCTTGCCCACTCTGCCTTCCTCGTCCTCCGCACCGTCCTCAGCGTCGCCGTAGCGAAACTCGACGGGCGCATCGTCAAAGATCTAGTTAGCGCAGACGGACATGGCTTTCTCAAAGGCTTGGCCCTTTGGTTCGCTCTGGCCATACCGAGTATATACACCAACTCCATGGTGCGTATGCCGTCCATCTCCTACAACGAACCTCCGCTCACCTAGTCTCAGATTCGTTACCTTCAGTCCAAACTCTCTCTCCGCTTTAGGGACCGGCTCACACGCTATATCCACGATCTCTATATTTCCTCTACGCCTCACCTGCGTTATCACCGCGTCCCCCTACAGGGCATCGACCAGTATATCACTGCCGACGTCGAAGCCTGGTGCGAAAGTGTGGCTGGCATATAGTATGCCCCGTTCCTACAGACGTGTCGCATGTGTTGACGCATCG
>QFES01007238.1:12643-35807 GCA_003316375.1 Tylopilus plumbeoviolaceoides
TTATCTCACCATCAAGGTACGTCGGCGTTCCGTGTCGTCGCGTCCTTGGATTTTGAATAGCTGGCAAGATTTTGCAAGCCGTCACCCCTGCATTTGGACGTCTTGCTGCTATAGAGGCTCGTTTAGAAGGCGAATACCGCGCTGGCGTTGGTCGCGTAGGCAGAGAGAGCGAGGAAGTCGCGTCAGTACTCCTATTCACCGTATATTCACTTCTGACATTCATACAGCTTCTACAACGGAGGTCCACTCGAACGCGACATTCTCACTCGCGCCTACCTACGTCTCATAAAGCATGTCAACTCTATATACAAGATTCGGATTGCATATGAATGGACAGAAGATTTCGTGATCAAGTATCTCTGGAGCGCTGCTGGGTATGGCTTGATTGCCATTCCTTTGTTGATTACCCGGAAACGTAGCGAGGGGAGAGATCAAGCTACACACGATGGCGTTGTCGCGGATCGCACAGAGAGTATGTCCTCGATCTTGATTTTACATATGCTCTTGCTAACCTATGCGTTCCCAGCATACATCTCTAACCGCAGACTGCTCCTCTCACTCGCAGATGCGGGCGGGCGACTCATGTACGCGTATAAGGATCTGGTTGAGGTCGCTGGTTTGACCGGGAGGTGAGTGGGACAACTCGTAGTATGAAGCTCATGACTCGAGATCCTTCCGTAGATTGTATACCCTTGTGTCAACCTTACACAGCCTTCCAGCCCTTCCACAGGCAATTCCAGGCGACAGCAACACTTTTGAACTACAAGATGTCGATGTCTGTATTCCGCCCCTCATGCTCGCTGCGCCCATGTCCAACGATACAGTCAAGGAAAAGGAAGTTTCTCCTGCTTTTGGCAAGGATATGGAACCCCTCGACCATCTCTCTGGATCTGGGACGATGCTCGTTCGCGCACTAAGTCTTGCTCTTCAACCTGGTATGCACCTCATGATCACGGGTTCGAACGGGGTGGGCAAGACCTCTGTGGCGCGCGTCTTAGCTGGCCTTTGGGCGCCAGGCGGCGTTGGAGCGCGTCTCATTCGTCCCACAGGTGATGCCAGCGCTGGAAATGGGCGTCCAAGACCCGGAGTATTCGTCGTGCCGCAGCGCGCATACATGGTGACCGGCTCGTTGCTGGAGCAGGTGATCTATCCTCAAACGCTGGGCGAATTCTATGCCCTTCACGGTGGGGATGCGGAGGAAGGGCTGAAGGAGTTGCAAGAGATCTTGGAAGCTGCTCATTTGGGGTATCTCGTAGAGAGAGAAGGTGGGTGGGGCACGGTTAAGGAGTGGCGGGATGTGTTGAGCGGAGGAGAGAAGCAGCGGGTTCGTCGACTGGTCGTTGCATGGGTTGGTTTTCTGACGCAACTTTGTCCCTCCGCTAGATGTCGCTTTCCCGCGTATTTTATCATCGACCCAAGTTTGCCATCTTGGACGGTATGTGCCTTTGGCAATGTTCTATTGTTGCTCTCACGTTGCTCGGAACAGAATGTACCAGTGCCGTTTCAAGTGACGTTGAAGGTCAGATGTACGAGCACGCCAAGTCGCTCGGTATCTCGCTCATCACCATCTCTCTGAGGTATGGTGGATGCCTATTCTGTCGTTGATCCCGTCGTTGCTGATCGTAGGACGTACCTAGACCCTCTCTGATGAAATACCACACCCACTTGCTCACCCTCGTCGGGGACGGTACAGGTCGATGGACATTCACTCCAATTGACAACTCTCACTCAGGAGCCACTAGAAACGCTACTGTCACCGTGTCGCGGCCGGAGCCATCCACGACTCTGACAACTCCAGGTGGTGGGCCTGCCGTGGGGGATCTCATTCGGGTGTTGGAAGAAATGCGGGTGGTGGAGCGACGGCTGGAAGAAGCCAAGGGATGGGAAGCGAGGGTGAAGGAGCTGGAAGAGGCGCTTCAGGTTCGGAAGGGGGTCGAATCGTGTTAGGTTGGTGATGACACTCACAGTCGAGATGTATGCATGTCCTACGATACTAATGCAGTGACTACTTCTCTTGGGGCGGAGATTTACAGGACACTGGCAGCCGACATCTCGCATCCTGTCTTGTAGCTCCAATTCAGTCGAACGGGCTGGCTGTAATATATCATTCATGAAGTAACCAACGGAGTGTGCTGCCGACAAAGTGTAAGAGTGTCACTGCCTCGATCAACTGAGTTGCTTCGGTGAGTTGACCATCCCTTAAATTATGTGTCCGGCAAGATATACATGGGTGAGGTGGTATGGACACGGAACTCTCAGATGTGCTACCACAATGGAATGCATGGTTGTGCCCTGCTATCTAGAGGAATTGGCAACATGGGTGACATCATACTATCATACTACAACTTGAACACAATATGTACATATCATCAACAGATGTCGAAAAACAGCAAGAAAATTAGCTCATAGACAATGTAAGTAGTGCAAGAAGTCACTACTAGTACAAATGAAGAACTACAACCAACAAGAAGTCCAAGACTCTCCAAACAAAGAGATATCAACATCAGCTTGGTAAACTGTGTTTGAAGAAATGATTGAAGACTGAATAGGGTGATAGGAGTGGTCATTCCAGGGAGCTATCCAGCCAAATAAAGCACCAGTGGAAGACAACACCCAATGGTTATTCACATGTGAGTTACCAAAAAAGACAAGGTCTTGAACCCTCCACACTTTAAAATTGAAATCATGAGATGCAGTGAGAATATGCTTGCCATCAAGTGAATAGGCAACAGAGATGACTGAAGGTTCGTGTGCCTGGAATGGACCTGCCACACACTGACCAGTACTTGCATTCCAAACCATGATGGTGTTGTCCCAAGAGCCAGAGACAATGTGGCTGCCATCAGGTGAATAGGCAACAGATGAGACTGAATCTGTGTGCCCCTGGAATGGACCTGCCACACACTGGCCAGTGTTTGCATCCCAAACCCTGATGGTCTTGTCCCAAGAGCCAGAGACAATGTGGCTGCCATCAGGTGAATAGGCAACAGACCAGACTAAATCTGTGTGCCCCTGGAGTGGACCTGCCACACACTGACCAGTGCTTGCATTCCAAACCACGATGGTCTTGTCCCTTGAGCCAGAGACAATGTGGCTGCCATCAGGTGAATAGGCAACAGACCAGACTGAATCTGTATGCCCCTGGAATGGACCTGCCACACACTGACCAGTGCTTGCATTCCAAATTATGATGGTGTTGTCCCTTGAGCCAGAGACAATGTGGTTGCCATCAGGTGAATAGGCAACAGACCAGACCTCATCTCTGTGCCCCTGGAATGGACCTGCCACACACTGGCCAGTGTTTGCATCCCAAACCCTGATGGTCTTGTCCCAAGAGCCAGAGACAATGTGGCTGCCATCAGGTGAATAGGCAACAGACCAGACTAAATCTGTGTGCCCCTGGAGTGGACCTGCCACACACTGACCAGTGCTTGCATTCCAAACCATGATGGTCTTGTCCCTTGAGCCAGAGACAATGTGGCTGCCATCAGGTGAATAGGCAACAGATGAGACTAAATCTGTATGCCCCTGGAATGGACCTGCCACACACTGACCAGTGCTTGCATTCCAAACCATGATGGTGTTGTCCCAAGAGCCAGAGACAATGTGGCTGCCATCAGGTGAATAGGCAACAGACTCAACTGGATCTGTGTGCTGCCAGAATGGACCTGCCACACACAGACCAGTGCTTGCATTCCAAACCATGATGGTCTTGTCCCAAGAGCCAGAGACAATGTGGCTGCCATCAGGTGAATAGGCAACAGACAAGACTGAATCTGTGTGCCCCTGGAATGGACCTGCCACACACAGACCAGTGCTTGCATTCCAAACCATGATGGTCTTGTCCCTTGACCCAGATACCATGTGGCTGCCATCAGGTGAATAGGCAACAGACCAGACCTCTTCTGTGTGCCCCTGGAATGGACCTTCCACACACTGACCAGTGCTTGCATTCCAAACCATGATGGTGTTGTCCCAAGAGCCAGAGACAATATAGCTGCCATCAGGTGAATAGGCAACAGATGAGACTAAATCTGTGTGCCCCTGGAATGGACCTGCCACACACTGACCAGTGCTTGCATTCCAAACCATGATGGTCTTGTCCCTTGAGCCAGAGACAATGTTGCTGCCATCAGGTGAATAGGCAACAGACCAGACCTCATCTGTGTGCCCCTGGAATGGACCTGCCACACACTGACCAGTGCTTGCATCCCAAACCTTGCTGGTCTTGTCCCTTGAGCCAGAGACAATGTGGCTGCCATCAGGTGAATAGGCAACAGATGAGACTAAATCTGTATGCCCCTGGAATGGACCTGCCACACACTGGCCAGTGTTTGCATCCCAAACCCTGATGGTCTTGTCCCAAGAGCCAGAGACAATGTGGCTGCCATTTGATGAATAGGCAACACAAGTGACACCATCTGTGTGACCTTGCAAGGAATGAACCTCTGCTGGCCAATTGGCTGGGTGTCCTGAGGTAAAGGAGACATGTTTCTGCAAATGCTCAACCCAAAGTTTACAAAGTGGGGAGCTGGTGGGTGTCTGGGGCATGGCTGATAGATAGAGATGGGGAGTAGATTCTCTCAGGACAGGAGCAAACACTTGGATGAATTGGAATGCTTCAGAGGCTAAAATGACAGTCTCTTGGTCCTACCATCATCTTGTCAGCACTTGTCACTTGTCACCATCCATCATCTTACCTTGGTCCATTCTCTGAGGGTAGTGCAAGACTTCAGGGCAGATAGGATAGTTGATAGAGGAGAGGAGAGAGAAAGTAGACTGATGGCTTCGAGCCAGTAGGGGAACATCTCTTCAAAGAAGAGGGTTACTTTGCTCGACAACTCTGGAGTACAATCAGCATGTTGTAGATGGTCCATCCAATAGCGACACGAGTAGGCAAGGTGAGGGGGTATGGCTTGGCCCACCCAACTAGGTAGATCAGAGATGTCTGCATTGCGGATCCGTGAGTCTTTGAGATTGCAGATGTTGGACTGAAGCATGGTTCGCATGGATACAAGCAACGCCTGCCCGAGAATGAGGGAGTGTCGAGGTTTGATGTCTACATGGAAACTTGAACTGCGGGCCTTGTCGAGTAAAAAGTCGCGAAACGAAGTATGATGAGGACGGATTGGTTTGCCTTCTTCAAGGGCCCCATCAACCAACGACGCCAGGGGTTTGATGATCTCTTGCACATTCAGCTCCGGGATGGCGATTGCACAGAGGGACTGCATTGATAGGGGTTCTTGGAGGGCAAGTACGACAGCCATCACATCTTGGAAGTAACGCCGAGTGAGCTCCAAGGGAAATTGTTGCTGGAGAATGGTTTGGTAGAGGTTGTCTAGCGGGTGGATACCTGCACTATTGTCCGCATGAACGAGTATCTCAAACCGTTGGCACAAGCGCAGGCCCGGTGTATCAATACCTTTGATGAACTTGCAAGCAGTGAAAGCCCACTGAAAAAGTTGCTGAGAATGACGAACAAGTGTTCTGCACCATTCCTGGCCGGGCCAAAAGGACTCAAGTTCGTTGCGTTGGTTACGAAGAGCATCCAGGATGAATGCCGCAATATCTTCATTGACAATATCTTCGGCAATGTCGCCCATCTGTTTATGGGTTGTCCGAGGGCAGTGTTCCAGTTCATCGAGGATATCAGTCTCCGGGCGAGCGGTGATGAGGAAACGAAGGTGACGAGGAAGGGTGTTCTCGGCGAGCTTTGTAGCCATGGCACGTAGAAGATGTTCACGACTGGCTTGGTTGCCACTCTCGTCGAGGGCATCGATGACAATAACCAGGGGCCCAATAGCCTGAAGGTCCTTCCAAGGGTTGACGATCAACCTCTCGAGTTGTTCCATCGGCGATTGCGACGTGCAAAGCGACCGATCGTCTTTCACGACTTGCCAGAGCGCGGACTTGTAGTGCGAATCGCGATCAGCGAGGTCACGTGCAATGGTAGTGAACACATTCGTCGGGTTGCGGTGCGCGACATCCGTCCTGGAGAAGCAATAAGACGAACCCAGCCTCCTTTTCCCGTTATAAAGTTGAGCGATAGAGTGGGCCACAGCGGACTTGCCCGATCCAGCGGCGCCAGTTAGAAGGCACACCTGTGGGGCGTCGTCGTCGAGGTTGTTGAGAACGTCGCAAATTTCTTGGAGCAAGCCTTTGCGGGTCCCTGGCAAGCAGCGCTTTTCCGGCTGAAACCTGGCGCCTCCCGCATACGGTAGTGCATTCAGGTCAATGGTTTCCGCCATATTCTGCGTCGTTTCCGCTGTATACAGGTTCGTGAACATCCGATTGACTGTCTCTGGATGCCGAACATACCAATGTGGCCGACGACGGTCATCATACGAACGACAGTGAATCCAGTGTGCACTGCCACTCCTTGCAACAGCGCCTTCGTCAGTTCCTCGAAAATTTTCTCGTAGCCAGTAATCGTGTCATCCACTTGGGAGATCAAGTGTTTCACCGTCCGCCACGCTATAATTTCGAATGAGTGCTCGTGGTCGTCGGAAAGCGAGCCACTACGAACCGAAGCCGTCTTTGGCATATTGGGCAATGAAGTACCCACACTCCGTCGCTTGCTCCAGGAGATGCATGATAGTCTTGCCGTGCTTGCCGATTTCCTTCATGAAATTGGCGTCATCAACGAACGAAAAGGCCTTGCTCATCGCGTCTGATAAGCGAACCACTCGGTCGTCGCGGTTCTTCTGGTTGATGAGCACCTGATCCGGAGGGGATGAGGTGACAAGCAAGGGTGCAAGCATCAAACGACGGACCTTGTTGGCAGCCGATATGACGGACCATGCAAACGAGGCATATGGATGAATCTGTGTGGCATGCAGACAGTGCGAACGTAGAGAGGGAGCACTGCGTACCGATGCGATCCCGCCCACAACTTCGTTGAGACGCTCTAACCTCGGCAGTAGATCGCCCAATATAGGCGGCAATGTGTGTATGTTCTGCATGTTGGGCACGACGTTCAATATCTGTGTGGTGGTATCGACTCCCGAACGCAAGATGTCGACGACTGCGGGGGTGGAGCCGACCACGCCGGCTGCTATGTTCCCCCCCTCGACGACGTTGGCAACCTGACGTTCTTCTGAGACGGCGAACGTAAACTTGATGGCGATCCCAGAGAGACTTGAGTCGTTAGACTTAGAGGTGGCCTTGCGAAGCGCGTCTTCAAACACTGGGAGCGAGCGCCTAAATGAGTGGGCATCGCCTTTAGAGTGTCTCGATGAATAACGCACTGCCATTCTTCAACCTTGCCAATACCCCACTAACGGTATCGGTGATTTCTCCAACCTCCTTGTCCTTTCTGAGGTGGTGCGTTTGGTAAACCTTGACGAGCAGTTTCGAATCATCATCGCCATCGCTGATGACATTTAGTACTTGGGAGTACAGTAAATGATGTGCCTACTTACAAATAGAAAGGCCTATCCCAAGAGGTTTTATTCTCGACTTCATTTGCGGTGTCTGTTGACTGCGAGGTTTCGCCTACTGTAAATGCGATGCGGAATCGCCTCGCCCATGGGACGTTCTTGCGGCGAGACTGGGTGTGAAGTTGGATGTCTGAAAAGCGCCATGTTTTTATACAGTAAGAAATGCGGCGTCGTAAACCTCACTTTGGATGGTGAACAACTTCGACCTAGAACCGAGTTCAGCGGCACAATCCAAATGATAATTGATATACATACGAGATACTCTGGACCGGATTGGTGGTGCTCATGATGTTTGGGTATTATGGGTAGATTTGGTGAATATACGCGAACCGGGAGAATGGTGGGTTGGGTGTACGAGCTACCAGCTGGGAGCCGGGCAGGCGAGCACGCGGAGGCATTGCTTCAATGCTGTGGACGTCACATGACAACTACGGTTATCGGACCGGAGATATGGACGAGCCTAAGTGCTCACTTTCTGTCTGTGAATGATCTCTCGTGGACCAACGGTATACCATATATCGACTCGTCGAGCGACTGCCGCAGCCCGCAGGGCTCAGGATACCGTGACCCTTTGCATCATAGCGCATACGTGCAGGCGGGTGAGCTGACAGTGACAACGGGACGAACCCAAGGTTATTCAGACTTTCCGGTTTTGTCTTGCTCTTGACCAGCTCGCAGTGCTTGACACCCAGATCGTGACTCTGACTCACCACCGGGGAACAACTACCCCTCACAAGCTTGTCAGTTCCCGCCTCCTTTCTTTGTGTTAGAATGGAGTCGTGCTGTACCGTGTGACGCCACGGCCAGACGAACAAATCCATTGCGTCGCTACTGTAGCATCGGGAGAACCTTTGAATCATGACTCGAGAGAATATACATTTTTATCGTGTCTCGTGCTCGTAGCTTCCAGGACCCGAGCACTCGCATCTTCGAAGCGCCCTAGTGCGCAATCCTCATCAAACTGCTAATAACGTCGAATCTATGCCACGCCGTATCAGATCCACGTGCACGACAAGAAGGCGCAGGACGCACCAAACGTGGCCGAACGTCCACAATGTCCTCTGGTACGACGAATATCAACGCATTCATCTTTCGCGCGATCGAAATCGCCAGTTTCGCTGCCGCCAACGCATCAGCATCACAAACCAAGTCAACAACAGCATGTCAAGCGCACCATTCTGCCGTCGCTCTTCGTAGTCCCCACTCTCGTTCACATTCAAGACGAGTGCCGGATCGACGATGCTTGGTTGGAGCGCGTCGAGTAAGTTGGGAATAAAGATACCCGTCGTGAGCGAAGGGTCCTTGAACGACCGGATCGTGCGCGCAGTCGGTTTCGCTTTTTGTACTGAGCATCTCCTGGTCGGTGATTAGACGTCCGGACCCAGCGAGCGCCATGAGCGTCTTGGTGATGTTGAGCCTGTCCCGTGTTTGAACGACCCACTGGGAGTGTATGGCATGAGAGAGACTCACCGCATGAGTTGCCATACGAGACCAAGAACAAGCGTCCGAGTCCCGTCGACGATATCGGCACCTTGGATCCCAACGAGGTGCATCCCGGCTCTGTTTCCCGGATTCACGACGTAGTTCGTGTTCTCGACCTGCTTGGGTCGGGAGAGCGTACTCTGATTGGGCGTAATCCCAATGTCTTCTCTCCTCCGTCGAGAGACGTCCTTGGCGTTCCCCTGACAGCATTGCCCTGACAGCATTGCATTCTTTCGCCACGATGCCACCTCACAAGGCTGTGCACACAACTATTTCAGCTCCTCGCCATCGCCAACGAAAGTTCTTGTCTGTCGACCCCGCCTCCTCTCCCAAATGGCGATAGGGTATCTGCTTTTCCACGTGAGGCCATGGCCAAGGGTTATTCAAGACATTCTTCCAAAAAGAGTATCGCCTGGGAATGGGTGCCAACGGAAGCGTGGATCTCTGTCAGGTGTGTACGCCATACTCTCGTCTCTGCCTGAGTACCGCTGAATGGCCGTACCACGTACTGGACTCTTAACACACTAACCAGTCCGATAGTCTAGGTGACCTGATTGACGTCCCGGCACGCCGGTTAGATGTCCTACCAGAGTGCCTCATCTACGGTCATCCATGTCCACTGCCGAGTCTCCCGCCGATACCCAGTCGCCTGCAGCACGGATACATGTTTTTCGCGCCATGGGGCGTGCTCCACCAGAGGAACGCGACCGCCTTCGCCGAGAGATGGCAGAGGGCTTCCGTGCGGCCGGACGATCAAGCTTGAAGGCTGTGCATTTGTTCAGCGCGGAAGAAGTCAGGAGCCTATTCTCTGATGTTGTCGAGGGTCTTGCGTTTTTGGTTCGTTCAATCCATCCGCAGTTGTCTGGGGAATAATGAGATGTTATCCGATAGCACGACTGGTCGATCCTGCACCTTGGTTTGAAACCGGGGAACGTGTTACTAACCTGGGACGAAGGCAAGCTCATGCAAGTGTCTAACTATCGCCCGCCTCTTCTGTAATGACATCAACCCCTTATCTAGACCCCGTGCGATGCTGTCAGATTTTGGAACGTCTCGCAATATGATCCACTCTTCTGGTTCGCGTTCGGGAAACACTGGAACGTAAGTGGTGCATCACGTTGCATAGTCGTTCATTACATATGCTATACTAGACTGGAATATGCTTCATCGGAATCTCTACCTTCCCCCCAGACGGGGCTTCTTTAAGAAGTTGATTCAAGGTCTGACATGTAGTCTCTGGGAATGATCCTTCACAAGATGCTCTTCTTCCGGTTACCATACCGTTATGCCATGGAGGGTGAGGCCATGGCAGTATTTAGTCTATGTGTGGGAAGCGAAGTGCTTCTCTGCTCTTTCCTTCACTTCCCTCGCATCGTAATAATCGTTTTCTGTCGGTAGTCGTAGTCACAGATTCACTCTTTTCGCACCCACCCGCCACACCCTCTGGCAGGCTACTTCCAAACATCCGTTTCGACCTTGCAATCGACCGTCTTTTGTCCGACGCTGCTTCACTCGGCACCTGTCGAGCTCGAGCTCTGCTGCTTCGGCGCCCAACCCGCCCACACAGCGCGCTCTCCCCGACAGGTTCGGGCCCAGTTTCGGACCGAGAAAGCCTGCGGCTTTTTCGCCCAAACCTATAACAAACTACATCTCTCCTTTCTCGTCAGGCAAGCACTTATCCATTCCCTGCATAGCACTCTCCTCAACCCTCTCGCCACGTAGCTGTATATACGCATAGACTGCTCTACTGACTTGAATTCATCTAACTCTGATGCGAGCGACACCCGGATGGCGATAAATATGGGGAGTTCCACTGTTTTCATCATTATTGAATCACTTATCTCATTGACCCTCCTGGCAAGCCGAATGAGGTACATACACAGGTGATATGATGGAGTTCTGACAAGGGAGCACAACCTGATAATGCGGCGTGAGATGACTTGCATATTATAGGCTTGTTTGATGGGAACGCCGTCGAGACTGTGGCCATAGTTCAAGTCCTCCCAGGAACTGATGGGTGTGTGTGTTTCGTTCAGTCAATGCGACGTAGCGTTATCCACTGGCAAGCCATATATGTTAGTAGTCCACAGATATGGCGGCCTTTGGCAAATACTCGGTTCTGAACCTTAGTGCGACGTCCTTTGACCATCCGAGTCATGATACACGAAGCATTGGACGGCGTGGAACCGATTTGGGAGCAAGGCTTATGCGAGTTTGTGCGAATAGGTCATCATTTTCACAAGGTCCTGGCAGGTGACTGACTCCTGCTGTTCGTGCAAGGATATAACAAGCACCCGCTGCCTCAAATTCATCTTCGAAACTTGCTCCCAGACATGCACCCCCACAGCAAAGTCATATAGAGTGGTTCACTTCGGCTACTCGGTTCGTAATTCCGATGCTGCTCACGGTCGGGCACAATCAGATAGATCATTCGAGGTCGCATTGAGAGGAAAGGATATCCTCTTCTGCCTGGGCCTACAACACTCCCACCTTTGGGAAGCGCTCTCTCTCTGAATGCCTGGGGACCGTGGTGGACGACTACTGGACGGCGGGAAACTTGAAAGTATGGTAAGCGAGCGTGGAAAAAGGTGCTGAGTCTCTCTAGGCGATATCGTGTACTTGAGACTTTTGGATGTCGACGTGATCGTTTTGAACTCAGTTTCGGTTGCCTCGGCGCCGTTGGAGAAACGATCGCGGATATACTCCGATCACCCCGTGAGTCTCGCACCATCGTCCTCCAGAGCCTGGGCGGATATTGATATCCTTATTAGCTATAGCCTCGATTGTATCTTTACTCTTGTGCCGTATGGCGAACATTGGAGGTTGTTCCGGAGAATATTCTAACAAACGTTCCGTGCCGACGTCGCGACAAACTTTCGCCCAATGCAGCTTCCAAGAGCCCGACAGTTGATTGTCAACGTGCTTGGCAATCCTGACGGCTACCAACACCACTTTGCGACATAAGGATATCAAGCCGTGCCTTTTGGTTCTATTGTCGATATCTTAGGAGAATACAGATTCTCCGCCGTAGCCATGTCTGCCGCATATGACTACGAACCGCGCCGACGGAATGGCCCCATGGTAGCGATTGTTGATAACTTTTTCTCCGAATTTCACAGCAAAATGCACCCCCATTGCGTAAGTGCCCATAAAATTTGTTTCTCCGCTCAATTGATCAGAGAAGCATACCCGAATGGCTTCACGGTTCGTGAGGCGAAGGAAGCATGTGAACGGAGGAATAAGACGGTTGAGACACGTCCAACTCCGTCGTTTTTCCACTTGTTGTTCGGTATGACCACCTGTTTGGCTGAAAATCGACCTTGTCAGCATGAGCAAACCCTGCACGAGTTGCCTTGGTCTTCTCCAGCCTGTACCTTGAATGACCTCCCAAACGCAACGAAATACTTGATCTGATACGATAAATACAGCAATCAGGGCCTCTACGTCTTCCCAACCCGGATCCATCTGATGGAAGATTAGTCGTGCATGGCAATGTCATCAAATGTAGGAGGTACGGGTGATATATTGGAGTGACAGGGGTCATTCAGGATCACAAACTGAATCTGGCAGGAGATTCTATACAAGTATCATATACCCCAGCGAGAAACAAAGTTCTGTGGGAAGCAGATAAGCCGGCGTTTATGTTGACAACTGTGTGGTCCTCACCTCCAAGTCCTGTGAAGTTGCCACGGCGAGGACAAACTTTCTATTGGAATCGGTCACTAGGTTGTCGTCAGTCCAGGGTGGAGTGAATGTATCGGGGATGGCGCACCCAATGCAAAGATGTTGTCATGGAGGAACTCGGCCAACTCGGCGAGGGGAGTGTCAGGCGTGATGACAGTGTATGGATGCGATTCGTTGCGTATGAACTTGGACATGTATTGTGTCACGGAATCATTCTAGAGGGGTGAGATCAGACTCGAGGGGTAATCGAAAAGAAACGGCGTACCGGTTTTGCGTATCCTGCCTGCCACTTGGCCTTGAGGTCAGCGGCGTCGACGTAACCCAGGGGTCGTCTACTCTTATCGAGGACACTGGGAGAAGCAGGGTGAGTTAACCAAAGTTGTGAACTTAGCGGCACCGTAATTACGGTATGTGAGAGAAATCACGCTCGTATGCAAGCTCAATCGCGCGGGAGATGGTTTCGTCGGCTGGGAGTGAGAACGCAGGGGGAAGTTGTAGATCCTGACTCGCTTGCCAGTGAGAACGGACGTCGGCTAGAGTGAGATGGTACACACCTCGACGACTGCGCCTCTGTACTTGTCTTGTGGTAGCATGGACACGCTGTGCGCTGTGGGGACTGCGAGGAGAACCGAAGTAGCCATGGATCGGACTGGTGTCGATGACGCGCAGATTTGATGATCTTTGTCGATGTCAGAGCCCGAGCTATAGAATCCGACCCGGAGTGTTGCACGTGATGACTAGACTCGACCAATTACCACGTTCAATAGTATGGGCGAACCAACCCAAAATGACTCGCAACCACCAGGCCCCTTGCCCATACAAAGGCTCCACGACTCGCTCATAAACCGTATAGCTGCAGGAGAGGTACGTCTCTGATTCGCTTCTTCGTCAACGCGACATGGCTCACTTGTCAGAAAGATCATACATAGACCGGCTTCTGCATTAAAGGAACTACTCGAAAATTGCCTAGATGCGCGCGCTACTTCGATACGCCTCACGGTCAAAGATGGTGGGCTGAAGTCACTCCAAATTCAGGACAATGGTTGCGGCATCCGCGTCCGTCTGCTCCCCCATGATCTCTGTTCATGCAGCTCACTTGTTCAAACAGAAATCCGATCTACCCATCCTAGCTGAGCGGTTCACGACCTCGAAAATCAAATCCTTCTCCGATTTGTCCCAGCTAACCACCTATGGCTTTCGTGGTGAAGCCTTGGCATCTATATCCCACGTGGCCCACATGTCCGTCGTGACGAAAACCAAGACAGATTCCTGCGCCTGGAGGTATGTTTTTAACCCTTTCGCCGGGCCTCATGTCAACGTTCTCATGCAGAGCATGCTACTCCGAAGGTGTTCTGGTCCCCCCAAAAGCAGGTCAAACCCCTGATCCCAAACCTTGTGCAGGAATTGACGGAACTACCATTATTGCACGTGTCTTCCTTGTGGACTGCTGTTGAAGTCAATACTGACCGCATCAGATTGAGGACATGTTTTATAACACTCCAACTCGCTTGTCGGCGCTGCGTAGCCCGTCGGAAGAATACGCACGAATCCTCGATGTCGTCACCAAATATGCTGTCCATAATCCAAACGTAGCATTCCTTTGCAAAAAGGTTTATCAATCAATGCCATGTTTGATTTCTTGCTGATGACACTCCGACTAGGCTGGCTCTGCGTCTCCCGAAATATCCACCTCATCTACATCTACCGAACAAGCAATCCGCCTACTTTATGGCCACGCCATAGGGAAAGAACTTTTGCGCATCGAAGTCTCTTCATCGTCTACTGACGGTTCAGCCCGACGTATCGGTTCTAGTGACATTGACGACACCGAGAAATGGTCTGCGGAGGCCTACTGCACGAGTCCGAGCTATCAAGCCAAGAAAACCGTGTTCCTGCTCTTCATCAACCGTAAGGTAATCTTGATACGCGAAGAGTATGGAGTGAACTCACGATGTCTCAGACCGCCTTGTCGAGTCGTCTAGCATTAAGCGGGCCATCGAGAGTGTATATAGCGGGGTGTTGCCCAAAGGTACATTCCCATTCGTATATCTCAGGTACGAACGACCACCCACAACGGGACGATGCATTCAAAAAACATTAGCCTCAAGATAGATCCTCGGTCCGTGGACGTGAACGTCCACCCTACGAAACGGGAAGTTATATTTTTGAACGAGGAAGTCATAACGGAACGGATATCAGATGCTATCCAGCAGCAGGTGGTCAGTCAAAGTCATTCCAGGACCTTTGAATATCAGGTACGTTCCAGTGGGTTGCTCCGTCTGTGCTATTGATGGTCTCCAGACATTGCTCCCTGGTCGCTCGAACGAGCCGAACGGGGCGGTCAGCCGGAAAGCGAGAGAGCAAGATGAGGATCAAGAAGATGAGGACGAGGAAGAACGACCGGCGGCTTCGGCATCTCAACGTATGTTTCCTCGACATCCTCGGCTGCGGTTACCTATCCTCCTTCAGCCGCAAAGCTGTATCCGCACCACAAAGTGCGTACATCGCTTCAAGATCGTACACTAGAGTCGATGATCCCAGTGTTGAACCCTTCACGTTCTGACGGCGACGATGTATCCAATAAGGGAGTCAGCCTCCGCGATATCCCCGAGTCCAAATGTGATTTAACTTCTATATTGGAGCTCAGAAAGTCAATCCAAAAGAGCGTCCATCATGGTTTGTCTCTATTCAAGCAGGACGACAAACTTTAACAGATTCATCAGACCTGAGCGAAATAATAAAGAAACATACGTTCGTCGGAGTTGTAGACGAATACCGGTGCTTGTCACTGATCCAGCATGCTACGAAACTATATCTCGTCAACCATGCCGCATTGGCGTAGGTCACACTTGCAGTTCTGTGTGGTTGTTGAATCTAACATGCACTTATGTAGGGAGGAAATGTTCTACCAGGTCGCGCTCATGCAATTCGGTAGTTATCGTCAACTGAAGCTAGATCCTCCCCCACCCCTTCGTACGCTTTTGAAACTTGCCGTCGACGCAGAACCAGGTACGGAGAAGAGTGGATTGAGCAAAAATGAGATCGTCGATGTAAGCGTTTCTTTCTACCTCAACAGCTGGTCTAAAGACGGCCTTTAGCGCATCGTCAAAACTCTTGTCACACGACGCGGTATGTTGGCTGAGTACTTTGACATCAAGATCACCTCGGATGGAGACATTGAGAGTTTACCGCATCTCATCAAAGAGTACACCCCTGACCTTAACAAGTTGCCCGTCTTCCTCATGCGGCTCGGGCCACAGGTGAGGCGCCTTCCATCCTGCGTGATCCCATCAGTTGAACGGAGTGAGCTCGCTAGGTACAATGGCAAACGGAGAAAGAATGCTTCTTCACACTCATGCGCGAGCTCGCGTATTTTTATTCGCCATCTCCATCCCATTTCGCGTCCTCGATTCCCGACGGCGCCCACGTACAAGCAAAGGCGGCGACGTGGCAAACCGAGCACGTCTTGTTCCAGGCTATGCGCAAGTTTCTGGTCGCACCAAAGTCGTTGCTAGAAAGCGACGTCGTGCAGGTGGCCAACCTCCCTGATCTGTACCGAGTCTTTGAGAGGTGTTAATGCATCGACGGCCGACCCTTGACGCTTGCTATAATTTCACACTGATCGTTTTGCAATTGTAACTTAGATATGACTGCACTCTCTTTTCAAGGTACATACATTATCGAAACGATTTTGCGGCCGTAACTCGCTTAGAAGCACGAAACGACGAACATCGACCAGTCCGGAAATGCAACAAGACTCTTACACTGTATGTAACGACGAAGTTGCTTTTGAACAAACTAGCAAAGCTCTCACATTCAACGAGTCTACTCCGCCCCCCGTCCTCTGGTTCCTCTGACGCATTCCACTTTATGCAGGTTTTCGCCAATGCCCGTTGTTCTCGACTCGGTTCACCTCCATTGACTCATCAATCGTGGCAATCGTTCGGCTCCTCTGCAGCGCTTCCTTCAAGCAACCCGCTTTCCAGTTCGTTTATCATGACGCCGGATGATTGTTCAGGATCGTATTTATGGACGCCATAGGCGCCGCACAAAACTCTGACCTTAGTGGTCATCGGGTGAGACTGGGATGGGCTTGCGGATCGACTCACGCACTTGCAGGTCCAAGCTTTCGCGTCCAGGGTTTAGCTCGATATCGCCAGAACGTCGCTGCTTCTTCCGCCCATGCCAGTGTTCAATATAAGGTTGAAGAGGATGCTTGAGCGCCTCCTTCAAAGTATCCCTCTTTTGCCGCCAGCCGCCCCCATCTTTCCGTCTGCGGTCATCCTTTGTCGACCATGTTCTTAGTCAACAGCTTCAAACTCAGGGGCCGCTGATGGCGACAGTCAACAAGAAGTCACAATGTCTACTCGTTACTTATGGGGTTCGTACAGGTGCTCGTAGCCCGGTAATTCACCTAGACACCTCCAGTGTTTCGGAGATGAATCCACTGGTAGTGCTGAGCTGCACGAGATGAACCAGGTCCGACACGTGGTTCCCAATGTTGCATATATATGCCTTGAGGTAATACCGGGCTGGTATTAGACTGCCCCAATGCCCCCCCTAATGCCACCGGTGCCGCGGGACCATACGGTGAAGGACATTTTACCGGCCACTACTCCTGCCACTAGCTGGCTCGCTGACAGCGCTGAATGGCATGTAACCGTAGCTCGTAGGGCTCGAGACAAAGGGAGAGGTAAGGACAGTCTACTCAGCTCTTCTGGAATGTCACTCAGTCGGAGTGTGTTCACTGAAGGTGAACAACTCGCTCCCACTCTAGTCAAATGTAATGGGAAACGCAATGGCAATGCTTTGGATGAAGAAGGCAGTGGCCGTGTAAAAGGCCCCGCGGTTGCTCAAGTGGCCGAGGAAGAGCTGAAGAAAGCGCCGAAAGGGCTCAAGACCCGGGTCCTGCAAGTGATAGGTAGGAATCGTTCCGAAGCGCCTGCATCACCCCTACTAGACGTTGCTCTGCTGGATGAAGTTCGGGTCGTCTATGACTCAAACCACAATCACGTCTTTCCCCACTCAAGTACTTATCCTCAATTCCAATCACCCGAGTCGGTCTCGCTCAACCAAATCATGTCTTACCGTATCCTTACTGCTGTATCAAGTTTTCCGCCGTCATGTTCAGTCAAACCATTACCTGGGACAGCCTGAGTGTCGTTCTAGATCTCCTCATATTTCCGATCGTCTACCTTCAAAAAACCTTATAGTCACTCAGTCACTGAGCGTGGCCGTGTATGGACAATCTAACAGATAACGTAGTCGGCATCGTTCAAGTTACGTATTTCGCATTCACGAGGCGTTGGCACGAAATTCTGTGTTATCACCTGCTCCACCTCTTGTCGATAAAGATCAAGGCAACGCCCTCCCAGTGTTAATCGCATTTGCAACTTGGCTCGTGTTAGGTCTGTTGAAGGCGTACCTATGAAGTGAATGAGCAACGTGAACGAATAAGCAAGGACCAGGGCGTGCCTCTCGTAGCTATCGAGATAAAGCTGCTCCGTGCTGCAGGTGCCCTTGAACGTGGGATGCTCAAATAGCCTCTTCAACCACGCATTGAACCTTTCCCCCTGCGGCATCTCGAATCCACGATACTGCTTGAGCACGATGGTCGCCCTAAACATCCCTGATAATCCGGTCACCCACGGGGATCGTCAACGACACCGCGGTCACTCACAGGGTGCGACCATGACGTCTGCCCACCCAAGCTCGCCGCCGTCCTTCCAGAGCCCGGTGCCGCCGACCTCGCTCTCCGTGCGCTCAAAGAGGCCGACGAGCGTGTCGATGGCCGCTCTGAACTCGGTGCCGCCGGCGATTTGCGCTTCGGGGTTTTGGGCCTGGAGGTAGCGGTAGAAGGCGGGGATAAGGACGCGGTTGACGTGGTCGGCTTGGAGGCGCACGAGGGCGCGGGCGTCTGGGTGTGGGTGTGGTCAGTGCGATCCCGAGAGGCGTGTAGAGGATGGTACGTACAGGAATCGGAGAGGGGCGGGAGGAGGGTGCGTTGGGTCGACGTGGACGCGAGGCTGTTGGAAGGAGAAAGGAACGGGGGTGTGAGTGCGAGGGGGAGGGGGAGACGTACTCTTGGAGAAAGTCCATGATGACGGTGCTCTCGTTGAGCGCGCGGGGCGGGGTGTAGTTGTTGAGCTTCAGCGCGGGGACGAGGCCCTTGGGGGAGAGATCGAGGAGGTCCTGTGGCTTTTTGTAGGGATCGACCTCATCTGCAGACGTCGTGACGTGATCGCGGATGAGATGGTTTGTACGTACAATACTAGACGGCGTCATCATGATCCGATCTGTGTAGATCAAAGGGACGTACTTTGTAGGGGATGCCGAGGTATTCGAGGGTGACCCAAGCACGCTGAACAAACGGACAGAAACAGCCTGAGAAGAGGGTGAGGTCCTCGCCGGATACATGGCGTTGGACGGTGTCGAGCGCGTCGCCGGTGGCGTGTTTGTGATACGACTTGCCAGTGTCGGTCATGGTGAGAAAGAGCGCTAGCGTGGATCTTGACACCGGATCACAATGTCAATAGGCGAACGCAAAGTTCTTCTTCTGCAGGCTCTACGACTACCACAGGATCTCACAGACGAGGTAACCATCCAGCTTGATTCATGGCGTTGGATATGATTTTCTTTTTGATGGTAGGACTGCAGGCACGCCATCTCCAAACTCATTTCGCTTGCCACGGGGGAATCATTACATGACTCGGCGCCGCTCAGGGATATTCACGATGCCATCTCTCGATACAAGTTTGCAGAGTATCTAGTAATTCGACCTCTTTCGTTGCCACGCGCGAGGTTAAACTCTCTCCCTAGGAACCGCTCGACGTACTTCCGACTCTACTTCCTTGCCGCCACGATGGTGCTATAGACCTAATTCGCCTCTGTGCAGAAAACAATAGTGCAAAAGAAGTCATGATCGTCGTTCAGGAGGAGATCGAGCACCTGCAAACGCGTCTCAACCACGACGAGGATGGCGAGGAAGACGACGACGACCCCGATCTCGCGCAAAGTGCTATTAGCATCGTGACACTCTGCTCACCAGGTTTTTTCCCCCGAGACAAGGATGATGTCTGGGCAACTGATTGAAACGGACAGCTATTTCTCGATCGAAACTAGGCAAGCGATCTGCCCTCGAGTTATGCTCGCCCGTCTTGGCCAACGTAATTTCGCTGATTCCCTCCGTCTCGCTACTTGCCACGAACGGGCAAGGTCGCACACTTATTACTGAAGTGGCTACCATGGTCAAGCATCTAACTTACTGGGCATCTCAAGTCTCTGACGTCAGCGGGTTGCAAGCGATCAAGGTTATGTGCGTATTTCCTCGGTCTGCAGCCATGTTGATAATTTTGCAGCGACTTCTCCGTGATCTGCTTGACACGACAGTCGTAAGCTGCGCGTCATCGATCCAGACGTTCCTGGCCATACAAGCTGCCCGGACTCACTTCCCTCGGTTTTTCCCGCATTCCTTACAAGAGAAAGAGGGACAACGTGAACGTGATGATAGCGCGATGTCCATCATCGAGGTACGTACCAACAGATCGTGGTGACGAAGGGCATGACACCATACCTACAGCTTGCACTCGAATGCCTGGGTGACACGCCACGGATGACACCCTGGAAACCTCACTCGTTCAGTGACTTGATTTATTTGGCGCACTCGACAGCTCCTCTGCCCGTGTCCCCAGCTTCGCTGCCAGATCTTCATCACTTGCTCATCCACGCCTTGCAAATGAACCAGGTTATTGACGAGGCACTGTCCTTGCTCTTCGGGATCGTCGCCGACAAGAATACGAGCATATCAGCAGAGGTTCTGACGTCGTTGACCACGGTGTTCACTGCGTTAGCAAGCACCCATCTCGACTCCACCACCAGGCAAATAAATCTCCTGTTACTGTCCTTGACGCTGGCCAGGTTTCCATCGGCTCCAAAACTCGAAATTCTCTTGAGACTGACTACACACGAGGAATTCCCTCAGATCCGAGGACCGGCCGTAGGGTTTGTGAAGGAAGCCGTTATGGAAGCGTTGGCACTCCCTGCTCATTCACCGCGGAACCCGTTCGGGTCCCCAGAACTACTGCGCATATTCGGCAGCGTGCTATTCAGACCAAATCCCCCGGATTTTTTCAGCGAAAGCAGGACCAGGGAAGAGCTTGCGGAGTCGCTGGAGCTGTTGCGCATTTCCGATTGTCTGTCGTTTTACTACGTGCTGTTGCAACGGGATCGTGAAAACAAGGTGCGTCGTTGCACCCATCTTGTACTTCTCTCCGATCTTACGCCCATGTCCCAAAGACGGGAGTGAGATGCAAAGATAACGTGGCGAGCGTACAAAGTTCCATTCTCCGACCTCTGCGGCATTTTTTGGATGAAAATTCAACCGGAGAAGGTGTGCCATATACATGATCCCAGATACAATGTGACACGAAATGTGTGCCCTTGCCAGAACAACCATTGATGGCCATATTGGCACTCCAAGTTGGCCTCGACCGCATTGACGGCGCATTACTAACACTCGATTTGGGCATGGATGGCTGATTGCAGCTGCGCTGTACAGCCGACGACGTTGGGGGTTATGATTAATGAAGATCCAGTGTTTGGCCGGTAAGTGATGTCGGCATACTCTTGTCCAGCCGGTCATCGTTGAGGATCAACATGATGCTTTTGCGCCCTGTTTACTCTTGGCGAGATAGGGCAATTGGTTGAATACCCATTCTGATGACGATGTGCTTTGTCGGCGTTGGCGGGAAGCCACGGGACGAGTTATCTCGACTTGTCATATATCGTATTAGGGCTGCGGGTACTGATGGATCCGAGTCGTAGTCATGGCGTCACCCGGGCTTATTACCACGGCCGTTGAAATACTCTGCAACGATCGATATGCAGCTCTGACCTATCACCCCCGGGCCAGTACACGAGGACGCCTATCGAATTACATCCGAGCCCGCGCAACGGTGGCAATCTAAAACAGACTACGTGTCGTTTGCCAAGGCTTGTTCTTGGCGAAAACGTGCAACAAGTTTAGAATGATACGTTCCATCAGAATCGCCGTCTTCTCCCGGTGGGGGGGAAGAGAAAAGGGAATCTCGCCACGCGCACCTTGCCATGCCGCGTCCTTGATGGGCTGGACAGTTCCGAGTCGAGTCCGGACTCGGGGTGCCTACTCGGAGCCTATCGCGAGATCTTGGCGCGTGCGCGACCGACTGGTGGTATCGATGGGTTCCGAGTTGGCTTGGCGTCTAGTAGCGGCCCCTTTCGTATCGCGATGACGTCTGACACGCGCGGCCCGCGGGGGATTGCAAGGGTGTGTGCGAGTGCCCCTCCGAGCGTCGCACGCGCACATCGGTGTGCGGCAGGCACCTCCACGTGGGCGCGACACTTTAGTGTCGTTGGGCAACAGGGCATGGAACGCGACGCTGATACAGTGCTGTTGCAAACACGAGGTGCGACGTTGGATAGAAGACCGGTGGTGGGATCCGTTGTGAAGCCACTTCGGAACGGAACGATCCATCATGTGCATGGACCTTGGTTCACACTCGGCTTCAATCAGCTGAGTCAGTAGCGTGTGGATTTGGTTCAGTAAGTACAGAGCTTTACTTATCGCCGACAAGGACTAGCGTGGGTACAGTCGTAATCTACCTCGGACGCAAACATGCAACCAAGACGTCAAAAATGTGAACTAGAAAGGAGGAAATGGGCATCGCGTGTTTTGATCGGATCCAGCAAGAGATGGGGGGAGCAACGTTATTTAAATTATGACACCTTGAGGGTTCGCACGCCGGGGAGGGTGAGACTGCTTCCTCGACGAGTGTCCCTGGAAACCGTAAATGGACGCCGTGAAAGCATTCGTTCATGAGGGGGAATCGGAAATAAATCGAGCAAATTTTACTACAATCAATTTCCAAAACGTGGCGAGCGGGTCTAATCGATTCCCTGATACCGCCGCTCCAGAGTTCGGAGAGGGATGTAGAGCAATCCGGCGAGAGGGAACGCAACTTCGAAGCCAATATCGCCTGTTATCGCACCGATAGGCCCAGTGAACCATACTTGGTGCATGCAGGGAATTATAAGGCCAAATGAAAGGATTCCCGCGCCGACGGCAGCCGCTCCCCACGGCAGACGCTTGGCAACATTCCAATCGGCGAGGTTGTAGGTGCTGAAATCGCCTCTCCGGAAGTAGAAGTGTTCAACGAGGAGGATGGCAGCATATGCACTTGCCCAGTAACCGATGAGACTCAAGAAGTTGGTGAGCGTGGCATAGAACTTGTGGGCACCGACGATGGAGAGTGGGAGTGCGCTATGGAAGAAAATGGGTTAGAAGGAACAAAGGGTAGGAATCGGCAGACGAGAGACGTACATTGCTGTGCCCACAATCGAGAATACATATCTGGGAACAATGGCGAGTCTGGGTATGAGAACTTGGAAGTTGAAGCACATGGAATATAGGGTGCAACCGATATTCGCCGTCACGCTCAAACTGAGCATTACTGTCAGGAACTTGCCAAAGTTCCCGACGGGGCTCAGCATGGCTTCTAGCAGGCCGCCAATATTGCCCCCCG
>QFES01007239.1:2697-19306 GCA_003316375.1 Tylopilus plumbeoviolaceoides
AACCGCTGTAAACACTACTGTCTATAGCTTGAACTCGGGGCCAAAAAATGCATGTCAAAAACTCACGAGTTCAAACCGCCCGTTTCTCTTGGTGGGAGTTTTTCACGGAGCCCTAACATTGCAGATGGGCCGAGGTCACCCGAGTCGCTCCAGCCATACAGTTAGGCCCCTCGGTGTTCACTGGCAGCTCGAACACGAAAGACCCGGAACTTGAAGAAGCCCGTGAGCGTATCATAGTCCGTTAATGATGAGGCGCTGTCACTGGCAGCGGTCGCTCCAATCATCGAGTAACTCCAGTCCAGTCACGGTACTACTCGCGCTGATAAGACTGATCGATGGCATGCGGTGGTCCAAGATAAAGTGACACCGTCCTGAATTTCACCACTTTCAGTCGCCGCGTGCTTTCTACCACCGCTACCCTCCGATCAGTTCAGGACAGATAGTCGGAAGTTGCGAGGGTTTGCCACTATATCAGCCTATATGGTCCGCCCAGTGGGCCAAGAACAAGCGCCATCATATCTGTTGATACCGGTGTTTGTGCTTGTTCAAGGTCTCCAAACGACCAATGCTTGGCTGAACGAACGAGATTCGGAGCGATGACAACGAGCTAGGTACACCGTACAACTGGAAGCACTGGCTTGAGGGTTAGACAGCGACTCCGAGTCAGGAAGGTAATGTCCCTCCCCATATACATCGGAATGCGCATTCAAGATATACCTACACATACTTCAATTGGCTAGGACAGATTGCATGGTCAACGGCGCCAAGTAAACCGCCGCACTGTGCTATCATCACGATTCATCAAGCTGAAGTACTGTCTTCGCGTGTCATAGACCGGTTGCTATCACCAAGCACCACCGTGACCTCGGTCTTCTGAATATGCATGTTCTACATGGAGGAAATCAATCATGATGTTTATCGAGGTCCAATCAACTCGGACCAGAAAGTTGCTCACCAGGTGCATGGCAGAACTGAACCTTGTGCCTTGTTTTTCGGCCCTGACATTGTTAGTCGTTGGCAAGGTGAATATTAGGTCCGAGTCTACGCCGGCGCCTCGTGTGGTCGCCTCCTCTTTGATGTATGCCCTAGCATTCAAATTGGCGAGGAGTGTATTGCAGTAGATTGAGCTAAGAGGGACGGAAAACACCCCGTAGAGACCGCTCTGTGGAAGCGCACTCATCTGTCATGTTCAAGTCATGCTTGGGAAACGTCAGTAGTCAATAGCACCCACCAAGATGGCAGACAAGACCGCAATCAAGGCCGTCCATAATCCAGTATTGACTGAGAACATGATGAGGCGTTGTAAAATATGGGCAGTGCTGGCAGGCAAATATTCAGACAGCCTTTGCTCCAGTGGTTCATACGCTTACCTTGCAAATCCAATGGTGCTCCGTTGACGAAGAAGTAAGAACGTCATCGCAGCTGCGATCAGGACATCTGTCGCGGCAGTGACTACGAGGCTTGAGAGAGTTAGACTCTGTCCACCAAACGAATACATCAATGACCGGGGAAAGCAAAAAAAAAATGGAGCCACCCTGATGAAATTGGCATCAAGCTCAAGGAGCCCGACAACTTGTACGCGCCTGGAAGCTGATGTAAACGCACGAGGAAGATGCAGTCTGTAAAAGAACGAACCCATCTACAGAATAGAACACATTTGCTTGATAGACTGCATGCCAGCGAATCAGCGTCAACAACCGATGCAAATCTGATTGACGATGACTTACTGATTGCGCCCACTGATGTACAAAAGAACCTTATCTGACTCAGTACCAGTGAAAGCACGTGAAGTCTCACCAAGCTGATATATCGCAGGTAGCGCCTAACAACAAAGTAGAACTGACACTGTAATTCGCCATAGGAAAAATACCTACCCAAAGCAGGGGTGCCACGAGACTTTTCGCGCTGACTGAATGCCTATGTGTATGAATGAGCGAGAAATAGTTGAGCGTCCATACGCACAGACGTAGATTCGATAGACGAAAAAAGCCTGTGTAGGTAATGCAACGGACACCTAATTAATTGTATGAGTTGTCACTGGCAGGATAGTATCCATACGCGAGTACCTCAGAGAGTAATTGTAACTGGAGCTAGTCAGTAGCCCGTGCACTGAGATCAATGGCGTGACTCACACCGAGCTCCCTTAGGGTGAATATCAAGATCATGATAAGACGATGGATGATAACTCACGGTGGGACATTCAACATTGACAATGGGTCCGCTAGGGCCGCCATGAAATATTTGTACGCTAGCGGTTGGATCAGTATATTCAAATGAAGCATGGTTGAAACACGGACCGCCAGCAACGGTCAGAGCCTCGTGGACCGTATCCAACGCCCTGTCGCGAAGCGTCAGCGATGCTACGGGCGAAGAAAGAAGCGAACATACCACGTAATCGCCACCTAAGAACAACGTTTCATTAGTGGACTTGCCAGTGGTAGGCTCTTAGTCACTTACAAACCATTTCATACGCCGGGAATCGTCCGGATAGCTAGATCGAGGACGTTCTATGGTCAGCCTGGAGTATGTTCAACTGATGAAGGCTTACTGAACATAGTAATGGAACCTACAGTATTTGTGTCCCTTCCCTCAGTAATGCAACATCGGAGACGACAGTACTCACGTTTGCATACAACTGATACCATAGAATGCGGTAGAAAGGATGACAGAAAAGTATGTTGGTGCGGATACGTCCTGATTTAGTGTGAGGATGGGAGAAGACATTGACCCTTTTCTTCGATTGCGTATCAGCGGTAGAACGAGGTAAAAGCGCCGACTCGAAAAACGGAGGCCGTAGGCACTTCATATATGGACGCCTGAAAAGAAATTTGAGTAGCACTTGGAAGCACACGGTGCCTAGTGTGTGTTATCGGCGCATCGAATGCGATCGCGGTGGATTCAATGCGCTGTATAGCCTCCCTCGATCAGATAAAACTTTTGCGAAATTTAAATGTGATGATGTGCCTACATTCTTGCGTCAACAAGGCGGTCTCCGAGAGCATGTTGATTGGACTGAGATGAACACCGTGACCGGCGGCGACAGGATGATCAGAAAAGGCGCTGACGATGTTACCATACTTCATATTCAAGAACACGAGCGACCCAAAGGATCCAACAGCCATCATCGATCATCGTTGACCAAATTGTTTTTGGCTCATTGGTTAGTATACGTACGACAATGGGTTATATGTGCTGTGTGAGGGACTGATCCACAAAAAATAAACGGTGAGTGAGTGACGGTATAGGCATAAAAAAGGGGGTCAAAAAGCAACCGCGTGAGCGCATAACCAAGCAGCTGAACGTACTCGTACACATGGTACAACAAATGTGGTATGGCTGGAAAGAAAGAAAAGAGAGAGAGAACAGCATGGGAGAGCAGTTCACCTGCAAACTCGACGAGGCTACAAACGACGCGTGAGCAAACAACAGCAGCAACAACAATACTTAGAGAGCAGAGAGAAATCTATGGAATGATGAGACGGACATGATACAAAGAAAAGAAGGGGGGCGTCGAGGATAGCGCCAAGGTAACATGGTTCACTCTCCCCCGCCAGCGAGTTCGAGAATGAGACGGCAAGCGACGTCCATGAAGACGAACGGAGACACGACTTCGTCTTCCTTGACCGCATGTCCGTCCTTGATCGACCGTGCATCCGAGCTCGTCTCGGGCAAAAAGACTTCCGGATTGGCCATGTTGAACTTGCCAGCGCCTGGCTCCGTGGATGCCTTGTACGTTTTCTTGTGGTGGAAATCAACCAAATAATTTATCGAATCAACCATGTAGAGCTGAAGGTTCATGAGCACCTGCAACGTGCCGAGGTCTGGCGTGAGCGTCATCATCGGATTCATCGCGCACACGTACCACGACATCTTGAACCCTCGCTCGCGTCTCTATGAAATACACACTCGCCGCTGCCCGCAAATCGACGGTGTCACACCCGTCCAGCTCCTTGACACGCTCGATCCTCGTCCCGTTCGTGCCCGATCGCGACCGTTGTGGTCGAATACCACCCAAGCCGCCAAGATTCCGCTTCTCCTTCCACTCCATCCCGAGCGTCTTGAGCGTACGGTATATCTCCAACATGACCTCCATCGGCGGCGATCGGCTCCGGATCCCAAAGTGCCATTTCGTCCGGTGTTGTTTCTTTTCTTTGACAGCGGGCCATGTGCGCTTGGCATTGGCGTACGAAGCAAGGTGGTGTTGCTCGGGAAGTTGATCAGGGAGTGATGAGTTGAGGACGGCAAAGTTGCTGATTTCTCCATCGGGCGTCGAAAAGTCGAGTCCGTCATCAATCTCGTCGTCGTCATAGTCCCCGTTGAATTCGGCTTCGAAAGGATTGTCTTCCAAGTCGCCAGACGGCGAAAGTGTGGCAGGGGACGTTGTGTTCCGAGGCTAGATACCACACGTGAGCACGATCGAAGAAAAAGTGAGAAACAAACACAGTGATGAGGGACTAACGTCCATGGCAGCCAGCTTAGCATCGCGTTCTTGTTCCTCGAATACTGCGACTAGACATCGTCAGCTCGGATACCGGTAAAACACTTGCTCGCTCACGGTCTCGACCAGCCCGGCGCTTGTCACGCAAGAGCAGGTAAGCTACCTTGACGGCGTTCCCCTGCACGCCGTCGTCCCTCCGTAGACATTCCCAAATGTCTTCCTTGTCCACCCCGTCCATTCTTATCGCAAGGTTATCGACGACGTCCTCCTCGATCCGGCCCAACCCCTCAATGATCTCGAAATCCAGCGCCTTTGCAGGCGTCACTAGCGAGGATAGGGTACCGAGAACAGGACCAGGCGGTGGTGGAAGGGGAGTGAGGTATCGTGGAAGATCATTCGTATAGAATGGATGCTGCGTAATCTCCGGGATAGTTATCCGCTTGACAGGGTCGACGGCGAGCATCGCATTGATGAGACCTCTGGCATCAGCACCAAGATAGCTCGGTATATGGTAGCTTCCCTCTACGCATAAAAGGAACCACGTCCGATGAGCCCACGAACGGATGGAAACGAAGCATTAGGAGGGACGTACGACTGATTTTCGTAAATAGGGTCTGAACGTCGTCGTCCTCGAAAGGAAGTCTTCCACATAGCATGACATAAAGAATAACTCCACAGCTCCAGACGTCGATCTCCGGACCTGTGTAAAGACCACCCCGAATGACCTCCGGAGCGGCGTAATTTGGACTGCCACAGCTCGTCTTTAGAAAATCCCCATCCTTGATCTCGTTCGAGAGGCCAAAATCGGCAATCTTGACGTTGAGGTCATCATCAAGGAGGACGTTCTCAGGCTTTAAATCTCGATGGACGATCTTCAGTTTGTGGCTGTACTCGATACCGGAGATGAGTTGTTGAAAGAATCGCCGCGCACGGGGCTCGGGCATACGACCATTGGTGACAATGTAATTGAAGAGTTCGCCACCGGCGAATTCGAGGACGATGATGATATCCGTCGGGGTGGATATGACTTCGTACCTAAGTGTCATGTGTCACGGACGTTGTAAACGATACGGAAGGAGCACGTACAGCTTGACGATGTGTGGATGTCGCAGGGTACGCATATATTCGACCTCGCGCTGGACCCGGGTCTTGGTTTTGGTCATGTGGATGACGGCCTTGGAGATGTATTTCATGGCGACCCTTTGGCCAGTGACGGTGTGTATTGCCACTGGGCGAGGTGAGAAAAAAAGGGGGGATGCATCAACAAGGTACGATCGCCATCAGCCCGAGGGGGACGTACTCTTGACTTTTCCAAAGGTGCCTTCGGCGATGTCGCCAGTGACGGTGTACTCTCCGAGCTTTGAGGCCGAGAACAGCGTAGGCATGTCGCTCATCTGGAAGAGCCGTGAATGTCGTCTTGGTCGTCGTTCTCGTCGTCGTTCTCGGCGGCGTGGAAAAAAGGACTCGTCGTGGTCTTGGCCGAGCTGGGGGTATTACGTGTGTATCCGGGGTCCTACTCCCCAGATTATTATAAATTCTGTGGCCCCCGAGTGTCACAATGTCGATCACGTGTGCGGAACAGCTCGACTCGTTGCTGCTGGCAAGTTGTCGGATGAGCGTGGCTTCTTTCATTCCTTTTTCTTTCCGCCTTGAAGTGGCCACGTATGCCATCTGATTAGCCGCAAAGACGATTTAACATTGTTATGATATCACGACTACGTAGTTATTTCTACCGTGCCAGCGGATCCAGATATTCAATCAGTTGTGATGACCGTGGCTTCTCTGCATGACGTCTGCAACGGAATTCATGATCAATCCGTCCGCGAGACGTTTGGCTAGACAACTTGAACAACACACGTACGTTCCGCGATAGCGACGCGCCACCGCCACCAATATACAGCCCAACGTCAACTTCCATCGGTACCGTTTCAGAGACGTCCAATGCGCCGCACCCAAAGCACCCGCACCAACCCCCGCTCCTCCCTCATCGTCCCCACCACCGACCAACCCCCCGACCTCAGCATCCTCCGCGAGTGCACCGAACCCCCCTCGGTCGAAGACACCCTCCGCAAACACCTCCTCGAAAAGGAACGCGAAAACGACAAGGTGAGCCATGCGGTGTGCCGTCCTTCCTTCTTTCCTTCCTTCCTTCCTCTATCTTCCGCCCTCACGTCCTCGCCCTCGTACGCACCCGCACCCGCCCTCGCACCCGCACGCTGACACACACGCACAGCTCCAATCCACCATCCTCTCCCTCCAAACCCAACTCGCATCCAGACCCCCCCTCGAAACCATCCTCTCCCTCGAAAAAGAATACAAAAACCTCGACCTCATCCTCCAAGGGACACAACGCGAAAACGAACGGTGCATGGCTGAACTCGAACGCGTACGGACGCGCGAACGTGCGCTCGAACAGGCCCTCGCCAAACTGGCCGGCGAGAATTGGCAGGTGGGTGTCCCCCCCTCCTCCTCTGTTTCGATCTGGCGTCGACGGACTGGACGGCGGGTTTGTAGACGGTATTGGATATTGCGCCGGCTTCGGCGACGGTCTTGGCTCGCGCGATGGGCACGTCGCTGTTGAATCGCACGGCGGCAACACCCCCACCACCTTCTGAAACGTCCGATTCGCCTTCTCCAGCATCGCAGGCTTCGATCGAGGCAACGCTCTCTCAAATGGAGCAGATCCGTCTGCTCGTTCTGGGCATGGAACAGCGCATGCAGGAACGCGAGGAAAAGCTGACCAAGACGATCGAACGCGCCGAAACTCAGGAACTGAAATGCGAAGCGTTAAGAAAGGAAGTATTACCCACCAAGATAGTGGCTTGAAGAGAGGCAAGAGAAGTCGCAGAGGTTGTATCCATGTTCACGCATTCCCGGCGTCATCATCTTGTATTCTAGGACATCTATACCTTGTATGCATATCCGGATCGGCGAGCACCCTCATAAACACACTCGCGGCAATATATTGCAACTACAGACATGACAGTGTGGTAGGATAAGTGTACAGTGGACGTGCAATGTGGTAACGGACGTGACGTGATGCAATGACTGATCGACAGGCTGGCTGCAAGTTCTATAGCGAAGAACTGAAAAACATGAAACGCACTTCAGCTTTTTGAGCCCAGCATAAAGATGGGCAAAACGAAACAAAGAACGTCGAGCTGATGGCGCATGGTAAATGATAGAAGAGACGCGCACGTCTTGGATCGGTGCAAATAAGCATGAAACAAATAACAAATTATCGTTGAGCGTTCGATGTGAAGATTGTTCTATCTTGCGATGCGAAATACAAGGTTGGCGAGGCCGAGACGTAGTGCTGCATGGAATCGAAGTATTTCGATCGTCGTAATGGACGCGGTGGTGAAAATGCTTGATCGGATATGGTGGATGCCGTTGAAGCAGAACTTGCAAGATCGATGCCGAAGATGGTTCAGCCCAGCGTAGCGCGTAAATTCATGTATGGTTTCCAATGTGGGCGGAATCCCAGGCCTTCAGACGACAGATGAAGTTGCAAAGATTTCATGAACCAAGATGGTCGATGCTGGAATGGAGGTAACTCAGTACCCATAATAGGCGCGCTTGCAAGCTCATCAGTCACAAAGACATCCGGAAAAGCCTCGCGATTGGACGAACCATCCTGTCGCTGCGCAACGGTCAGGCCATGGTTCAAGCAAGAGAAGAGAAGAGACATACAAAAGCCAGATAACTTTGGAACCTGTCTTGCAGCCACGGAGTGTTACGATGTGGCCCCTAATACACTCATAGAGCATCGTGCGTTGATCCTTGTCAGCCTGAAGTATATTGGGGTGACTGCCGGTAACTTTAAGACGCAGAACAACTTACCTGGGGAAGCACATTTGCGATGAGCTGACTACCTGTCACAGACAAGGCAAGGTCGACGATCATGGCACGACGTCCACTGTAAGCAACGTCATCGTAACGGTCAAACGTGAAAGGATGGATATTTGCTAACCCTTTCGCTGGCTCACACATCCTCTTCACAATCCTAGCGAGCGTTTCTGGACCCGTTTCCTTGAACGCCTTGGTGACGGACTTGAATCCCTGCTCATTGGTGGCATAATCGAGCAAGTCAGCAATCAAATGATCAAGACACATCTGGCGATGCTTGGGTGAGCCGTGTTCCAAGACTAGTGTATCTGTCAGCCTCCAGTAAGTAGCGAGTCGTTGGCGCGTACTGTGTTGGATGCAGTATGATCCCCACTGGTTTTTGGCAATTTCGCCGAATACGACAGACCCCTGGTTCAAAAGTTCATCGATGATGTCGTCTTTGGCAGATTCTTCCAAGTTCTCAAACGCATGCTGCCAAAAATCAAATAAGAGCTACGTGATTCTGTCAAGGATGACGCATCACCTGGACGACGAGGGACCCTGTTTCATGACACGCAAGCGAGGCCCACTTTCCTTTGAGTGACTTGTTGACACTGGGAGAAAAACTGAGGTCATAAAGAGACCGGGAAGCCGAAAACGACTTACTAGGCGAATATTGGTGGCGCCGGAGGGGTCCAGCTCAATTCCATGATCTTACAATGTGCGATCAGAACAAACGCTCACGGTGGCCGGCAGACATACCTTGCTCCAAACGTGGGACGCATGCTTGTTCACCAGTGTCAACGCCGGATCACCAAGAAGCAGCTCTGACACAATCAACAACCGAATGTCCTCTTCGCAATCGAGAGCCTTCTGGAGGACGTGACATCCGTAGCAATTGGTCGCAAGTTCGACCACCCGGCCTCTGTTTGAGTTTTCGCATTAGTAAGTGAGAATCGACAAAACCGGCAGAACAAACCTCATGCAACCCACGATCTTGCGCCGCTCTTCGGCAGTTGCAGCAGCCTCTAGACATCTCTGAACAGCCCAGTTTCCAAATCTATGTAGGCCCATCATGTCAGATATGTCTGTATATCGTAACAAAGGGACATGATGAAAAGGTACCGATGAGACATCATCTCAAACCCGCGTGCACATATGGCATCTATAATTTTATGCCGTTCTTCCAGGTCGGCAACTTTGAGCTTCTGTTGCAGAAAGATAGAGGCCTGCTGATCCGACGATTTGATAATACGTGCCACGAAAACGTGATAAGGCGGGGATGAGGAAGGGTGAAGGAGGGACAAAAAGTTGATGGGCTGCACAGGTGGGATATATATAACCGGTTAGTCGATATTTCGAATGAAGAACAAAGATCGTGCCTCGTGGGAATGCGCTCCCGCAGACCCTTGACGTGCAAAGACGTTTTGAGAGGGAGATGTCCTCAGGGGATCCTCGCCTGGTAGGCTGATCGAAAAGTCACTCAGTGGCTTTTCCTCCGTCCTCCGCCATTCCGGTACTTGTTGCTGGTGACGCCAAGTGGAAGACGAGACACCAGGCATGTCTTGTCGCCGGGGGAGATGGGGGAACGCACTGTCATACAGAGGCTGAGTGCCAAGCGCGGGAGAGGTGTTCTCCAAATATTGGTCAAAGAATGGAAAGCCGCCCGAAGGTAGCGCACATGAGAGCGGAGGCTCCAGGAGACGGGAAGGGGGGATATTGGCAGCCGACAAAAAGTCGCGGGTCTTCAATGGAGAGCCGGAATCGAACAAGAGAGACGACGGGGACACGCTGGAAGGTACGGACGGCACTTCATACGGGGGAGCGATTTTCAAGTCGAACGACGTCTTTGCAGGTGATAAATCTGTGGGGGTCAGCAGTGCTGATGTCGTCGAGCTGGGGGACACGTCGGGGGAGTCCGACAAATTCGTGGCCTCGCTATTCAATACCCGAGAAGGCTGCTGGGGGCACAGCGCGGGAGAGTTGAGATTGAGCGCTCGCAAGAGCTGCTCGACATGCTAAATGACCAAGAAGATGAGTATATGCGCCGAAAATTATGTGACATCAAACGTGCATCGTCGTCCATCTCTGGACTCTGCCTTTTCCTGCCGTCACCGATGGCACCAATGTCCCTTTTGCGGGGTGGGCCAGCGAGTCCGAGTGGACCGAAGACGTCTTCGCTGCCAAAGATTGGATTGAGGCCTCGGAATCCCTTCTGAGGACGAAGGGCGACCTTTTCAGCATCACGAGAGAACGAGTCGAGGGCGTTCGGCCAGGTTGAGTCCACCTGCTGGGGCTGTGGTGCCCAGATGGAAGCAGCCGTCGTCCTCGATCGGGGAGGACTGTAATCGTTGGCAAAGGGAAGGAAGGACGGTGCGCTAGTGGTGGACTGCATGGCTCGCTGGATGGTGAGTGGGGCAAGGAAAGAGGGAAATCGCGACCGACAGGTCTTTTATATGGATTTTCGAGTGCGCTGACGGCCCATCCGGTGTGACGATCCCCCAGCAGAGAGAGTCACATTCCTTTTTAGGGGTAGATTTGACCTAAATTGGAAGGCTTCTTTGCACCCTCCGACCCGCCCTGTCCTTGTCTGACAGGCTGTTCTGTTCGATGGGGTGCCGCCAGTTCGACTATCAGATACCTACCAGCTTATCACAGACGCGGTGCGCGTATCTGCGTCTCCTTTGGTGCGATCCCGCGTGGCATGGAAGCCTTGGACGCGTTCTCTAGAAGAGGGCCAAGCGTGATGTTGGAATGCCATCCTTGACTCGTCACGATATCACGATGGGGCCTAGGGATCCGCGGTAGAATGTCCACCGAGCGAATTCGATTTATACGTCGAGGGGCATGCATGTCGTGCTCGCGACGTCTTTGTTGCTCCACAATACAAGGCCAAGCACATGCGCTTACAGTACTAGTAATGTCTTGGATGTACTGAAACAGGAATAATTTTTTTTGGTGCGGGTGTCACCTGGATGCATGATGCGGCACCCATTGAATCAATGCCGTCTATGTGACAAAGTACCACCGGAAACTTCGGAATGTCGTGAACTGCAAAGGTGACTGTACCTGCTAAGGGTCCAAATCTACACGATCAAGGTGAAGCTACCGCCGAATGGCCGAGACGGGAAAATAACTTGGAAACAGGAATAGATGGGGACGTAGGGCTGTGGGTTCTCGAAAGATGTACTAGGGAGACGTTCCAGATGGGCCCTCGACGATGGCTGCGGAATAATGGTTCCTCACCCGAGGCTGCATATAGTAACGGCTCCGAAAGAACACGAATCTGGATAAGAGATAAAACGAGGTAGGAGACCACACAGTGGCGATCTTGTGCAACAGACGGCGATCAACTGTCTGTATACCGATCTCGTTTGAGGTCACACGAGGGGGTGGCGTACAAAACGGGCGAAGTCCAGGCGCCTACTGGGATAGACCGGGATTCCCACCTACCGGAACGCCAATGGACACAAGTTTCAGTACGTCAATAGGCGCATGGAGGGTATTAGCGGAAATGAATGCATTTCGCTAATAATCTTCGTAATCGAGGGTGAGATTGTAGGCGAGAGAAGATGCGATGGAGACGAGTTATGAAACGTTGGACAGAAGCGGTGTGACCGGACCGTATACGACGGACGGATATTGAGAGGAAGCGCCTTGTGGTAGATGCAAACCAGTACGGGTGTCAAGTAGGAGGGACGCGGCAGGCGCAGCCAGGGTGGGTGGACCGTAGGGACTATGGTGCTCTCACGGGACGCCACGGAAGGGCGGTATGTACATAGCTCAGGACGAGGCAGGATGGTACGCGTTGTTTGTTGGGCCGAGAATTGTGATGGGGGGACTCATCACGTCAGAGGACCCGATGAGAAAGGTGAGTCAAGGGCACGTGAAGGACGCAGTGGTGTGAAGGAGGGAGCGTGAGTATGTCGAGAGGGTGGGATGCAGAGACGGACTGAATGGGAACAAGCGAGGAAGGAACCGAAATAGGTGGCGGAGACAGAGTTTGGCGGTGGCAGAGGGCGGGGCCCGTCGCGGCGGTAAAAAGGGAAACAGGGAGCGTCGACCGGCGGAACCGGGGAGACGGAGATTTGAAACGGCGTTTATGGCCGGGATTCCCAGCGAAAAAACCGCAGGTGCGCCGTGGAAAATCAAAGACAGGTACGTCCAGGAGATCTACGTATATTATATCACTCCCCAACTAAACGCCCCCTTCCCTCCACCTCTTCCACCATGTCTCCCTCCTTGCTCTCTCTCCCGCTCGAGCTCATCGAGAAAATCGCCGTCGAACTCCACGACGACCCCAGCTCGCCCCCCGCCCCAATCCTGCCACTCTTGTTGACCTGCAGACGCTTGTACGACGCGCTCAGCTTCAAGTCCAACAACCATCTGTACTCCCACTTGTTCTACATCGCCTTCGATACTTGCGCCCCTTCCCGCCGTCTCGGCTCCTTGGACGCCCTCGGTCTCTCAAACCAGCTCCGCGTCAACTACAATGCCCTCCAGATCATCCGTCGCAGAAACGTCCATGCACACGACGTCCTCGAAACGTTCTGGACCGCCCTCTCCATGCTATTGGAGAACGACGGCAAGAACCGCTGCCAGCTCGACGCCGCCGGTCTGCACGACTTTGTGGACACCTTCGTCCGCGAACGCCTCCACGAAAACAGCATCGACGGTTGGCCCGCGGAGAATGAGCTCAACTCACTCGCGCTCTGGCTCCTCTGGCTTACCTCCACCGAAGGTCTGTCTCTATTGCTCTCGTCCTACTCCCTTCCCAACACCCCCCAGATCGTCTCAGAGCCCAGACGTCCCAACAACGTGCCCAGATGACAAGGCTCATCCTCCCATTCGTCCTCATGCCCATCCGCGTACGTCCTTTGCCATTCCCTTGTTCCTTTCCCTCACCGTCTCCTAGTACTCCGCTTCCCTCGCGCCTCACATCCACTACACCCTCCCCTTCCCTGCCAACATCCCGCAACAATTACACTCCTTCACTACCGTACACGGTCCATATCCCCAGTACCGCGACGGCCTTTACCGCACAATATCTCTCTATCACGTCGATGGCATAAAGCTCGGCTTCCCCCTCGCTTCCATCGCCGCCAAGCTCATCTACTTTTCTCATCGCGAAGTCTTCCCTGTCGCCGTCCCACCCCACCTCCCCAGAACGCGCGAACACGCTACCCAGCTCGGCCTCTACGCCGTCGGCCCAACTCAAGAAGACGTCCAGGAGCTTAACGAGCACAAGGTCGCCAAGTTCGTACCTCGGTCCACTTGGGAGTGGTGGAACGACATTCCAGACTACGATAACCTCTCATTAGAAGCGCGTTCAAAGCTCGCCCCGAGTGCGCGATGGGATGATGACTGGAATCGCCTCGCTGACTGCAACTCCATCTTCACTCCCATGTCCCTCAAGCGCACGCATTACACCCCTGGCCTTCTCAGTGGTCTCTGGCAAGGCCGGATGTTGGTGCGTAACATAAACGCCCTCATCCACCCTGTCGTCTCACGGTCATACATCCTCTAGTTCCCCGACGATGGCCTCTATGCAAACATCATGCAAACACCCCACATGCCCCCGAACTTCAGTGAGCAGACAGTAGGTCTTACTGCTGCACCCCTCTTCATGCGTCTTCGCGAGTACCACTGCATGGATGTCGAGCCAAACCGACCTGTGCAGGCGGGCAGCATTCAAAACGCGTGGTTCCCCATTTCGGCACGTTTCCAGGAGGTTACAGTGCGTACTCTGGCCACACGAACAGATGACGTTTGACTGAATACATCATGACGTCTCTTGTAGCATTGCCTTGGTATCACGTGTCAGGAGAGGTCTTCGACGTATAACGAATACGTCGTTGATGGGCCTGACTTGCACGATGAGAGCAAGTGTCGTGGGTGTGAATATCGCGGAACGTCCGAGATGATCTTCCGAGAAGACGACGCGCGGTATCTTGCAGCGGCTGATGAAGCATTGGCAGACGATAGCACAGCCGTATCTGAAAACGATGAAGATGAAGTGATGGATGGCGATTCGAGCGATCCTGATGTAGACATGGCATCGACTAATGGGGATGAGCTCGTGATCAAACGAAGGTGCAATGGCATTCTCGATATTGTCCTCGTTGGCGAGGTACGTTCTTTCTTATCTCTACTCCCCGCTGGCGATGACAACATCATCACACGCAGACGGACCCTCGCCATGGCAAGGCTTGGCATCATTATAAATTCTACGGTCGCATCCGCGAATGGGACGGACTCGTTGCCCTCGTCCGTGTTCCCGTGAGTTCTAATTCGCCATCGGTTCTCCTTCCCCGTTCGCTTCGGAGCGGAAAAAAGGGAACTTGTACCCAATCATATTCATTGCTGACTCTTTGTCTGTCAGAAGACGCATCCGCATCTAAGTTCAGCGCTTGGTATTTGGCTCTTCACTGGCTACGTTGTGGGAGGTCACAACTTGGTCGGAAATTGGCGGATGACATCGCACCCAGGCGAGCCGGTGACGCTCGAAGGCGCATTCGCCATGTCCAAACGGGAGTGACCCCCCAAACTCACGATACCCCCCAACCACCACCTACAATAACACGCTCTTTTTCTGGAATTGGTTCTTTTTGCTTCTGGTCCATGGACAGCACCGTTCTTTTGGCATCTCGTTTGAATTGATCTGTATCGTACGTACATCTCCCCTAGCATTACCTGACCCTGTCGTGATCACCGCATACCCTCATCACGCGCAATTGCACGTATCCATCTACCGTAGATCTCCGTTCACTGCATCTTCGTCTTCCATTTGTTCCCATGCTTTCTTTTTTTCCGTACTGCACATCTCTCGCTTCCGTGTCACTTTCTTTCCTGCATATACATCCGCATGCTTTAGCCATCTTGTTTCACAGCAACGTTGTCCATTATTTTCTTGTCTCATCGTGTGTGTTTAATCCTGGACCCTGTGACTCCCCTAATTCTGCAGTGGGTGCTTCCCATCGCCCTTTCTTTTTGTTCCATTGGATTCTGTCGGCAAGATCAGCCATCACCAGCGATATTTGCCTCTTTTTCTGCATCTGTACATGTTAGATTTATTTGCCGACGTGGTTCGCATGCATTGCCATTGAGCAGCTCAAGATTCCATCCCACTCCTTTGGGCATCTACATAGAATACTACTGTGTCGCTATCGATATGCAATTAATTGATCGTCTTGTTTTTTGGACCTGATGTTGTGCTGGACGTTCGAGACTGAGCTGGTATTGTCCGCGTGGCACAGGACGATGATGAGACGTGTTTGAAGAATGTCCCCGTTCGATTGGTACTCCGAGTCGTCTTATCATCGTCCTCGTGCCAAGTGATGTCGATGTGAGACAAGTTTGACTATTGCCGTTGGACCGTCGCCCGCGTGCTCCCCAGTGGCCATCACCGCCGTGTGATGGACGGCGAATACGCATATAGTTTTACTACTTTGACCCCAAAACGGGTTGGGGATCCCGCCTCGGCGGATGCATGTGCCATGTCATGCTGCCAGTGCCCTTTCACGATCGCTCCCGAAAATCTGCATCTGAGCGTCTGTGCCCGAAACTCCTCTTTTTTTTTTAGCCATGGTCGTAGATAGACGGTGCCAGTGGCGGCGGGGATCAACTCAACGCCAAACGATGGGGGCAGTACTACAGAAACTGAACTTGAAACGGTAACATGGAGACGGGAAGACGGCGCGCGGGGCATCGCGGGATCGCACAACTTACAAGGTCAGGGGGAGTCCAGGGGGAACGTTTGCCCAGGGGCTAACCCGGAGGCGTTGAGGGTTCGGTGGACAGCCTGAGGCCCTCATCTTGGAGGGGCAGGGTTTTTTTAAAATGAAAAGGGCCGGTGACCCTGGGACATGAACTGAACGCGGGTTTGCGCAGCGCTACTAGTATGAGCGTCACTGCGACGCTCCAGGGGCCAGGCCGGACGGGAACCCGATATCGGCGAGACGAATCACGATCGATATCGGGAGGTGGGACAGGGGACGCCACGCGCGTATTGTATGTGCGCGTCGCCGGGTCACGACGAGCACTACTACATACTGAGTAGCCTGAGTGACTTTACGTGTGGTGCACTAGTGCGCTACGCGGACGGCCGAAACTTGACAGCGTGCGGGATGACAGCATCCCGTGACGGCGTCGCGGACGGGTAGGTTCGAGAAACATGTCTCGCGATCGTGAGGACTCTGGCAGTATAGTACGCCGGGGCTACGTACCCGTGCTTTTCATCTCACGCGTGCAAGTCGCTTCATCCGAGTTGATTTCATATCCGTGCCCCCCCCCTTCTCGCCCGTCCCGCTTCTCGCCTGGATCTGTGATCTTCTTTGCCCCGCT
>QFES01007242.1:0-22459 GCA_003316375.1 Tylopilus plumbeoviolaceoides
CATAATATCGATATCCGTGCAGCGATGTGACTCGCGCAGGTCCCCACACGTCCGTATGGGTGAGTTCACCTGGTTTCCGTTCGCGCGGGGTGCTCATCTTCGGCAAAGATTTTCGTTCTGTCTTTGCCTTAATGCAGGCATCGCATTCGAAGTCCTGCGGGCTATCGCGCAAGGAGAACCCGTCAACGAGGTTCTTTCCGTGTAAGTTGCGCAGCCCACTGATGCCGATATGGCCTAACCGGCGGTGCCATTCCTCCCATGTCCAGGATCTTTTGATCTTCATCGCTACGTTGGCGAGGGGAGGAGGCATGATCGGCTCGTGATCAAGGTAATACAACCCGTCTTTCAGGGTTGCCTGGGCAATCTGATGATCATTATCATCGTATAGGAACATTCGGCCACGATCGCATTCGCAATGGCCACCGGCGCTATCTATGCGCCCGAGGGAGACAAGGTTTTGTTGGGCATCTGGTACATGTAGCACCTTAGTGAGGCGCAACGTATGGTCCTCTCCGTTCACGCGCGTATGCAATAGCACATTTCCTTGGCCGCGTGCGGTGATAGAGACGTCGCCTAGCCCTTTGACAATCTTTCGAGGTACCAATTGGTACGTCTCGAATGCGTCGATGTCGGCACAGATATGCGTTGTCGCACCGGAGTCAACAATCCACGGGTAAACAGAGAAGTCGGCTTCGTCAGCCTTTGACATTTCACTGGGAGTGGATACATTTACACGGGCAGCGAAACTCTTTCCGAGTTCTTCCTCGCTGCTCAACTCCATTTCTGCAACATTAGCGCGCTCTTTGCCTTTGCCTTTTCCTTTACCATTTGAGGCGGGATTCTTTCTCCCTTTATCCTCTCGACTTTTGGTACGCCCTTTACCTTTGTTCTCGCGATTTTTCCAGCAAACATCCGCTTTATGCCCGAGTTTGTCGCAGATGTCACATTTGGGCACTTCTTTTCCCTTCCAGTGACATCGCGCCGCGACGTGGTTAGCGCGATTGCAAATACTGCAGCGCTTTTTGTTCTTCGACGTGGACGCGGCTGAATAAGCAGCGTCGCCCGAGTCAGTTTGCCGCTTCCGCCGCTGATATTCTTCGGACAAGGTCGTTTTCAGCTGATTGACGGTCAGCTTCTTGGTGGTGTCCTGAGCGGCGAGGGCAGAGATGAAGGGGTCCCAGGAGCAAGGGACAGATTCGAGGAGGATATTTTTGAAATCGGCGTCGGATACGTATTGGCCGTTTTGTAAAAGAGTTTGTCGAATGCGGGTGAGCTCAACAAGATGTCCCGCGATGTCGGTGTTGTCCGTCGCACGCATGTTCCAGAGCATGCCAATAGAATATTGGCCTAGATAGACGTGGGATGGTTCGTGGATAGCACGGAGCGCTTGCCACATCTGCGCAGCTGTGCTGCAGTTGGCGATGTGATACACTTGGTCATTTGTTACCGAAACGAGGAGCTGAGCGCGAGCGGCTAAATCTCGTTCCAACCAGCGAGCAACGGCGGGATCAGTGGTACCACCAGGAGGCTTGGGAGTATCACCGTTGACGACGTCCCAGACGCTTTTGTGTTCCAGAAGGACCGTAATTCTCATTTTCCACGCGATCCAATTTTCATCGTTCAGTTTCTCGCGCTTGTCGAGCGAGATGATGGGAGTAGCGACGTAGTTTGCATAGGGATGATTAGCGGATGTAGTCGTGGTGATGGTGGTCGATTGGGGAGTAATAGCGGTGGACTGTGGAGCGGTATCGGTAAAAGCCGACACGGATTGGGAAGGTGGCTGTGCTGATTGCGCTTGCGGCGCGGGGTCCGTTGGAGCGGGTAGAATGGGGATATTCATGATGTATGGAGATATGTTATTCGTTTTGGGTCAGAGCTTAGCTAACGGGGCTCATAACCTTTTGAGAGGCGAGTATGGTGAGAGTTATCGAGCGGGAAAAGAGCCCTTGTGAGGGCCGGGGAAGACGACTGATTATTTTCCCCTACAGTACAGTCCGACCTTATATACTACAGCAGTATTGGAAATGTTTGACTCAGATGTATAATCCTTGAGTCTGGTCTCGGCACATTCGCCGAGCTTGGTTTGGACTTGTTTTGACTACTGGTCGATGGTCAATCTCCAACAAAGTAAACACGACAGAATGTTTGTCAAGCTACGCACAAGTTCGCAGGAGTCGTTTTCACGTGAAAAAAATGCACCCTATGGAGCTCTTTCTGCTCAACTTTGACATTATCACTGTCATTGCGTGCCTCTTCTCGCTAGCATGCCTCCACAGTGTGCATCGTTATCGCAAATACGCAGTCGGGCGTCCTGAACCGATCTCATAAGACAACGCAAGATTGATACTTTGTGGCCGCGTAGAACCGTGTTGAAATTTGGTTCGCTCGTCATATCAAGATGCCATCTGCCCCGTGCCTGATGGCCTGTCATAGATTCATTTGATTAGTACTCAAGTAGACGACAATGTATTTTCTGCTTTGCGAAAAATCAAGGCCCAACACCGCCAACCTTCTGAATGTCTGTCTCTCATGCACTCCGCACTACGCGATGCCCGGACTACGACATATACTTGAAAGAATGTGTTACAACAACAAATGGCCCACTACTTGGCAAGTACGATTACTAACGGCTGTTCGCCGGTTGCAAGCAGGGGGAAGAACTTGAAAGCACAAGAAAGATAAAATGAAGGAAAGCGATTTTTCCTCCTTAGTAATGTCCGGTGGGTTGCGACATATCGTCTATTAGGTATTTAGCGTTGGCACAGCAGAAGAAACCTGGGCCATCTTTTCATGCTCACTCTCCTGCGAAGTGGAGACAGTATGCATTTCGCGGTTTCCGCCGGTCGCAGTGTTGTTGTACTCTTGCCGAGGCAGCAGCTCAGCCTCAATCCCAACGTAGTCGTACGCGAACTCGCCCATCTCGGCATCGTCGACACCAATGATCTCGGTCTCTTCGTCGCAGCGGAGACGGAGGAAAGGAATGAAGTGCATGGCCCACAATATGAGAGTCTAAGGAACGTGGTCGATTAGATCGGCCACATGCAACACACGGGAATGAGACTCACGGTCACGACGAACGAGTAGGAAAGGCCAGACATCGAATCCGCCAGCTGAATTCCGAGTTGTCTGTAGTTGTGATCAAGCCAGCCTCCAGGAATCGTGACGACGCCATCAGCTTCAGCGATGCTTTGCTGAGCAAAAAGGCCGGTCAACAAGTTGCCAACTATGCCACCGATGGCGTGTGAAGCAAAAATCTATCATCCATCCAGTGAGTATTATCTTGGATGATTGAGTAAGAACTCACGTCGAGAGTGTCATCGAACTTGAAGACAAACTTCAGCTGGGTGGCGAAGTTGCAAAGTGTGCCAGCCATGAAGCCGAACAACACGGATGCCGGGGCAGCGACAAACCCGGAACCAGGGGTGATGGCAACGAGACCTGCGATAGCTCCGGAGCAAAAACCAACGGCAGACCACTTGCGTTCCAAGCGCCAATCCTGTGAAAAGTCATCAAGATGATAAGACGTAATGCTCTCAGAATGCTTACCCAGAACATCCAGGTCAAACCGCCAACACTCGCGGCCAAGTTGGTGACAATGCATGCTTCAACAGCACGATAGTTGGCGGACAAAGCCGAGCCTCCATTGAATCCGAACCAGCCGAACCAGAGGAACACTGTGCCAAGAATGACATAGGTGGTGTTGTGGGGTTTGTAAGCGAGTCGCTCTGTGCCGTAACCACGGCGCTTTCCAAGATAGAGTGAAATGGCCAACGCCGCAGTTCCGGAAGAGATATGGACAGGAGTGCCACCGGCGAAGTCGAGACCGCCGAGGACAAAAGACCAACCGTTCGGGTTCCATGTCCAGCACGCAATGGGGTCGTACACTAATGTCGACCACACGAACACAAACACGAGGAGTGGCCCAAGGCGGCTACGCTCTGCAACAGCGCCGATAGCGATCATAGGGCTAAGAGGCAACAATGTAGATGGTGGCATCCTTGGTAAGTGAGCATGACTCACGTGATAGCGGCAAACATGAGCTGGAAGACGCAAAAAGCGATCGCGGGGATGCGAGGGCTGCCGGCAGACGGCTGGTCAAACACGTTACGGAGGGCAAAGTTGTCTACGAAAATGAGACCCCATTTTAACTGGATATAGACGGCTTACCCAGGTTGCCGATAAATTTACTAGCCGTTGAGCTGAACGCTAAGGAGTATCCCCAGAAGAACCACTGACATTTGGTCAGTGAATGTTGTTTCGTCCATCAGCTAACGCACCTGGAAAGACACCGTCGCCACGGTCATCATGCTGAGATAAATCATGCTGAGAGCATTCTTCCTACGCAAGAGACCAGAATAGAAGAAGCCGACACCCGGTACCATGATGAATACCAAGGCAGTTGAAGCCAGTACCCAGGCAATGTCGCCAAGGTTGTATGTTGCCCCGGTACTGCTCACAAGGTCCCCCGCTGTGGAGAGTGTGACGTCAACTGGCGAAAAAAAGGAGTGGTCTCGTGAGACATGAACCTACATGAGTCGTAGGTTACATTCACCATTTTGAGGAATTATGGAACGCTCAATCAACAACAGGTGAGGGCGTTACTGCGGGGTGGTGGAATGCGAACTTGGAGGTCAAATAGACCACCGCATGGGCTTTGATATACCCATACCTGTGTGGGATTATGTACCTTGTTTGCCCCAAATCGGTTCTCAGCGGTGCGGCGAGATAAGAAGCCAGATTACCTAAGCTGCAGAGGAGGCCACGCTATCATCCAATCAGCGACAACGGATCAACGCGGTTACGCAGCACAGACGATGCCGTAACGTGGCCGTTATCATGTCAAAATCCCTGAATCCTTGCTACGTGGGTTAGGTGCTGCATTGACAGGACGACAAAGACGCACGGGAGATAAGAGGTGTCAACGGATTGTCGTCCGACGGGCGTTCGGATGTGTCCTGAAAATGCGAAACCGCCGCGTGCCAAGGAAGCTGTAGTCATGATTCCACCGGCGGTCGTCCGTCCGCCACTCGACTAAAATTAGTGGTCGTGTATCTTGAATAATATCCTCGGACATATTCAACGACTCGTCTTGTGCTGGCGATTACCACCAGCAACAGCGTGCTTGATGCCTAAAGCGCAGCGCAGCAAACCCCAGGCCGGCGATGATTCATTGGTATCGAAACTTGATCTCATGAGAGTGGTGCTCGCGGCGGGCCCTGGTGAGCCGGGCAATACAAGGTAGAATACGCTGGCTGCCGTCGTATATGCGATTGTTCGCTGATACGCAGCTGTGAGCAAGCACCGGGAATGTATATTGTTGTGTAAGTTACGAATATCGTAACACTTCGCTCGACATTCTTCGTCGTCCCAGCTACGTGAGACGAGTCCACCTGCACTGCTTCCACGCCATCACATACTCTATACCCCGCCGTGAGGATGATGAACGGACCCACCGGCGAAGATGAGATCTGAGAGCCCGGCTTCCTTGCCAGCAAATGCCCTCATGCTACAGCTTGGCACTGGCACTGCAGTGGCTTCTTGTTCTGATGAGCAGCCAGCTGATTCGGAAGGACTGTAATAATATAATATGCCATGTGCCCTTGGGCTAGCCAGCTTAGCAACGTAAGCCTAGGCTGTGTGTGCGTTCTGATGGGGTGCGAAAGAGCGCCTAGTACGTTGGCCCATAAGGCTGTTGTGGTGTCCGAGTCCGGTCTTGTTCCCACGGAGCACCGAATTTTGCAACACGCCCTATCCTGGGCCCGAGTCGCAGTTCGATGTCGAGTGTTCTCGCTGGTACTGCCAGGTGCTCCGCGAGCATCCTCCGTCTCGCAAAATGCCCGGTATTGGTGAAGCAATTCCATGTTTCGCAACCTAGTTCGTCCATATTTATTTCTCGCGTCAACACGCCCATGTAATTCATAAACTTAGCTCGACGTGCCAGCGAACACGGTGACCTCGCTTTCCCGGACGAGCCCCCATCACAGACAAATCCTTTGACATCTACCCAGTCTCAACCAAGATGTTCGGATGTTCGGGAAGAAAATTTCGACAGACTTCTTCAGTTCGTGCGTGACCGCACTGGTCGAGTGAAAGTCGTCAAGGCTGGTCAAGTCCGGACCACGGCTTGGCTACGCTTATTCCAACTCGCGAGCAAGGTAGAACACCTAGAGGCCGTTGCACAACTATTCCCCCGGTGGAGAGAGTCAAGAAAATCGTTCACTCCACTGGACGCCGAGATGTTCGCGCGTATGTTTATCACCTAACTCATACCGTTCCAAGACGCTCACCGGGTGTTTTTATGTCCTGCGCCTCAGGTCGATGCGAAGAGCTGGAGTGTCCTCTACTTGCTCTCAAGGTTTTCGGAGATCATCCAATGTACGCCCTCCCGCTTTCGTCTTTCTCCGCCGCTCGTACCCTCTTGCATTCTCTCTATCAAAAATACCCTCTCGAGAACGTCGTTGCCGCAGTATCCCTACTCGGCCTCAACAGTCTCCCTCCTGTAACCAAAGACCCCGCTAGCTGTGCCATGCTCTACGCCGCCTGCCTACGGAGCAAGAATAAGCACGCCTCGTTGCTTGGAAGAGATATCGGAATAGCCCTCCAAAACCTCTTGCAAGAAACCGAGCCCTTCTCCAAGCCTAAAGAGGCGTTTATACGCGCACGCCATTCTGTCAAACCTGACATATGGCTCGTCGAGGCGCTCAGGGACATAAAGAAAACCAAGAGCGACCAAGGCGGGTCGGGGTGGATAACCGAATGGATTGCCAGAGGAGAGGGTCGTGCGCTGCCACCACTGGCGGAACGCAGGCAGCAAACAAGAGCTGGGAAACATATCCATAACCAATCGGCGACATCTGCCACAAGGGATGCACCGCAACAAGTTTATGCCTGATTAAAGCTACTTATCTTTATCGTTAGACTCTAATCCGACTCGTGGCCTTCCGTCTGTTGTCATTAATCGTGTCCCTCCTCCGAAATATGGTTGCTAGGGTCTGCCAGGGTCTTACGTGGTCCATAGCTACGATATGCTGCCAGAGGCTGTACTTCCTTTCCTATATCAGAGCTGATTTGGTTCGCCTGCCAGTCAAGATAAGATCATGTCATCAATAAGATGCTGACTCGCGTCTAGGAGCGTGCCCGAACAGAGAATGCTGGAGCCTAAAAACTCAGATTGTACATATACAAGTTCATGTTTAGCATATATTACACCTCAGGAACGAGCGCACGTGGCGAAACCAGGGACAGTTCCCACTATGCTCACTTCAGTCAGGGGCAGAGTCTGGCACAGAGACGACAAAATCGAAAGGGATCACAGTACAAACTTCAAGCTGAGCGGCACTGTCAGGCCTTCAAGCTTCAGGACTATCATAGGCTCCGTATATGAGTGCCTGCCTAGCAAAACAGCGTACCTACCATCAAGATGTATGTGGTGCTAGTGACTAAGATCGCACATGTCAAACTTGCGAAGACTCGGACAGGCACGACGAGTAGAAACAGAAACACAGGGTCAGTGTAACGCGGCAATAAGGACTAAGCTCCACGCCTCAAATCCGGACTGGGCAAAGCTCCTTTGACATTATCATCGCGGAATACATATTAGGTTATATCACACAACTAACGCACCAAGCCATAAAGGAAACAAAGCGAGGCAAGGGGTAGGCCGTCTGTGGTCGCCATAGCAATGCTAGAATCGAAATGGTGACCAAAAATACATGCGATATGATCCGAGAAACCCCAGACATCGACCTCCCTGTGATTGATGATGAGATATTCCAAAGTGTGGACACGCCAATGCCAATGCTTGCATTTCACTTCACTGTCTGTCAGGCGAACATTCCAATCTCTTTGAAAGCAGGCAATTGAATATAGAAGAGGAACCTCGAAATCGGGGGCAATGATGAAGTCAAAAATGAGGGAGAGTTGGAAGAAGCGATCTGGTGTGGTAGTGTGGCGCTCAACGTGAAGCTAACGCAGGCATGCGAGACAAATGCACAAGAGCATCCATGTTCAAGATGACACGATGACAACGCACATCCTGAAGGTTTCGCCAGTGGCCAACATAGCTGCAAACAAGATTATTAAATTGGACATCAGGCTCAGACACATCGACGGAAAGCTTCCCGAGATTTGGTTCCACTTGGGGGAAGGACCGAAGGGGATCCCCGAGTATGATGTAGATATTTTCTTCCAGGTCAAGGGCGATTAGGGATGTGAGGGTAGGTATAACAAGTGCGTGAGTCGGCCACGTAGCTGCAACAGATGGCATGGCGGAGGTTTGGGAAGAGTGTGTCGGTGGCGGAGGGTTTAGGAACATTCTGGTCACGGTGGAGTCCCAGACGAGGCCAACTTCAAAGTCCCATATGGCTCGCATGCGACGTGTATCCGAAGGATAGCCGACTCCGAGTCGGTCTCCAATAGCGGTCCATGAATACGCCTTGGCATGAAACAAGCATCCCGTTTCATTATTACCTCGGTTTCAGCAGATTTTAAATAAGATACTTCCGTAAGGCATCGTGTTATAGAAGATGTATCGTCCAAATCCCCCCAGAACAAACAGATCGCGCGATTTTCGTTTCTTCAAAAGAGGTCGCTGACAGAGGGACTCTGGTATCCGAAGTGCGTGATGCAGTGAAGGTGGGGGTCAGCAAGAAAAAGTTCTCAATGTCATTTGGGGTCGCCCGGGCCGGGCTGTCACATAGACTCTAGGGCAGGTGCTACCACATTCAGTACTAGTTCAACTTGAGGCTCAATCATGACGACTTCTACGTATTTTTTGTAGCGTAATCCCTGATCGCTCAATACGTTACGGTCAAATCAGGCTGGAAGTAAACGGGCTCCGAAGGGTTTGGGCCTCCACCTCTATCAATGAGACATCCTGACCCATGGACTCCAGCTCAAGAGCAGATAATAGTGGATTTAACAGTATCGGTATCCTTTTCTTTTTGAGAGAACCATAACTCAAGAATAGGGTCGATCCCGCCTTTACGGCCCGTAAAGATTCGTCCCATGACACGGGTGCTAGTACTACATAAGCTCACGCTCGAGCGAACTATCGCCGTTTCCCCATGACCACTCACGCTCTCGCACAGGCCTTCAAGGCCGCCAAACCCGCCTTTGGGGCATGGATTACTTTACCCGGTGTCATCAACGCCAGGATGGTCGCTCAGTCGAGTCCACACCTATCGTGGGTCATGATCGATTGCGAACACGGACTCACATCGCTCCAACCTGGTGCGGCAGAGTCCATTCAAGCGATAACTGGACTCGGCAGCAATGCACCGAGTGCGCTCGTACGCATCCCTGCGACGGGCACGAGCACTGGTACTTCATGGCAGACCAAGTATGCGCTCGACGCTGGCGCGAGAGGTGTCCTCGTGCCGATGGTGTGCTCCCAACTCGTGTGTAGAACGAGATCGAATGCTCAAGTTTCCTAGGTTTCTGATGCAAGCAAGGCCAGGGAAATCGTCTCCGAGTGCCGCTTCCCACCAGGCGGCAGGCGCGGCTTTGGAAATCCGTTCACGCAAAGCGTATGGGGGATCAGCGCTGCGGAGTATCTGAAGTCTGCCAATGATCACATCACGCTCATGATCCAGATCGAGACACCTGAAGCGGTCAATAACGTCGAGGAGATCGCTGCCGTTGACGGAATTGGTCAGAGGGTACAGTGTGCCACTCAAAGTATCATTGCTGACCTTTGTTGTTTGTATGGATAGACGTCCTCTTCATCGGCCCATACGACTTGTCGTTGAGCCTCGGTTACCCGCCTCCATCTCCAGACCCCCATCCCGAAGTAGAAAAGGTCATTCAACACATTCTGAAGGCTGTGCATACCAAGGGAAAGAAATGGTGTGTACTTACCAACCGGGGACATGTGTTCAGTGCTCATTATGACTACAGTGCGATCTATTGTAGTTCTGGAGCGCAGTCGTTTAAGCGCGCCGAAGAGGGTTTCGATATGGTCTGTCGATCCTATTTATCGCAACCTATAGTACGACCCATTCATGCGACCCTTCCAGATCAATGTGACGTCTGATTCGGGTGCAATGTCAGAGGCTCTCAATCGTAATCTGACGGAAGCCGTTGGCGGTCAAATGGGTCCTCGTGCCTTTGGATACTGATTAGATTAGCAGAGGTGAGAGATAAGGAACAAGAATGTTATGAAGCATGTATGATACTTGGAGAACAAATGACGGCATTGACCACTAGTCTGATAGCAAATTTTCGGGAGAAAGCGGGTTTCAAGGAGTAACCTGAGAAACTGACTTGACGACTGAGAGTATAGAGGTTTCAGTTTGTGCCAACGGGCAAAGATAAGAGGTAAATCTGAAAGTGGAATCTTGACTGTGCGGTGTTCGGCAAGTAATCGAGCACATTCAGCCATATTTATTTTCGTGGAACCATGCTGGCGTCCGAGTCCAGAAGCCAGTGGTTTCACGCTGACGGTTTCAAACAAGCGAGATTACCGATCTCAGAAAGCGCCCTGCAACTTGCGTCTGGGAAGGAGATCATCGATAACCTGCAGGGATCAAGATAGGAAGGAGTGAAGTGTAATGCGTCTTGTACCCGAAGTGTTCCGCGATGTCCAAGCATGATGCGTAGTCGAGGAAGAACCCGAACATGACCCTTGAAGCTTATCGAGAGGGACGACTAACTTGGAATCGATTGTGGACAGCGACCGAACTGGGGGTCTGAGGACGATTCGGAGGACGATGATCAGACATCAAGTCGCTGCGTCGGTCACTGTTTTAACTAACCGATGACCATGGTCAGCGGGAAATCAAGTTTAGCCTAGCTATTGCTTATTTTGCTAATCGAGTACTGCTCCCGCAACAAACCAACGGTCCATCATCTGCTTCTGAACCAGCAGGGAGAGGCGACACGTACGACCAAGGCAACCCACACGCGCCATTGCTACCCAAGGGCAAAGGTGATTAAGGCCTGTGACGTCTTTTTGTTCCTAGTCATCCCATCCTCCAGTTCCACAGCGAATCCAGCGGCCACCGTGGCAAATTCTACTGCATACTTGGTTACAAGAAGTATCAGTCATGCTCACCTGGACGATACGAGCTAAAATGTGCACCTCGAGGGAGACTCGCCTTCCTTTACGACCATGCGGTCATCAACCTTGTGGATGTAGGGGATGGGAGTCCGACTCGGAATTGGGTCGCTTTCGGTAGCACATAGTACCACGGAACGCCAGCCCGGTGCCACGAAAGGTGATCGGAGACTTCACCAGGACTACATAGCAAATGTTTTCATCCTGTGATATGAATGGGGAGACGACCTACAACAGCTCCACGCCAGTAGCGGGGAGGATGTATATTCGGCATATTCATGACCCAGTCGGTGAATGGGGATCGATATTGTTGGTGATGAGTCATCGTAGGTGTCGTGTTCTTGTGCACGTATGCTATCATGTCCCAGGACGTGACAGTCTATGGATTCAGCTCGAAGTGTCGATGATACTCACGAATTGAATCGTGGCATCGATATCTTCAAGTTTGCGTCGCGTCAATGCACATATTCTGCGACAATATCTTAGCTGCACAAAAGTCCACCTTCTGCGGCACACCAATGGAACTCTACGGGAACGTTGGGTGTGAAACCGGTCTGAACGAGAGCTCTAAGAGCCTTGAGAATGATGACTGTTCCAGAGCCGCCGTTGTCGGCGGAAGAAAAGGAAAACCGTACCAGTGATTGGCGAGATCCAGATGGGACGCGATGACGATGATGGGCATTTGATCGCATGGTTTGGTCAATATCTACGAGTGGGCGATGAGAGGGCGGCGCCGTACTATATGTGGGTTGCTTATTTCGAATGCCCCTGTAGCACGTGGTGAGAACTTGAAAGCGAACGGGATCGACGATCAACGCCTGCATGGAAGCCATCCTCGATGACCTTGTTATAAATCCACCGAGAGCTCTAAGCGCCATAGCGGGAGCGGTAATAACGGTTATAAGAAGTCGTCTACTTACCGAGATCGTGCCATCCGCTTTCATATTTTTGATGACCTGCTTAACCCTTCAAGTTGCCCGGTGCCGAAAGAAAGGCCATTCTGCAACGATGGGTTTATTCATTGATCATCACCATGTCCGTGTTTTGAAAACGCTGTCGACCTGGCTCGGGAGGTTGCTTCTTTTTTTTGAGAGAGAGCACAATGGCATCTGGCAACCGCCTAAGCTGGTCCCGAGACGCTCGGCACTAAGGCGCGGGGGTCATCGCCACCGAAAAGGCACTAGGGCACAATTCAGCACAACCTAAGTCGCTAAAGACTACCCCACGATCCGGGAAAGGAAGAGGGGATTTGACGCCTACTCTCCAAGAGGAAATCCCTTTACGGAGACTGTACGTGAGGAGCCTGCGACATCAAGGACTCACGTAAGTGCTGTGCCACGGCCCTGGGCGGTTTTTGCGGGACACAAGCCGGCGCCTTCCGAGGGAGGTGGCTTATACTCGGGAGGTTTCGTGTCCGGTGACTCGCTTGCGAAGTCGGTCATCCACGCCGGGACATGGTTCAAGGCATAGACAGGGGGTGAACTGTGGGACTTTGAGAGGATCACCGTCGCGCGCAACCAAATGTTTCGCCTCAGTAATGTGAAGATCTGCCGACTTATGTGTGATGAAAAGAGATATCCACTGAAAAGTAGTTGTATCAGGTTCAAGGTCGTGCGCTTTTTAGCTGGACAACTACCTCACTACGAGGAGGATTCGGAACAACACGGGGCGTGGGAATGTTGGTTTGAAAAGGAAATGCTTTGTAAGCAAGCCCAAGGGAAACCAACGCTGAGTCGACTCTGCCTGCGAACCCAAGCTCGCGATGCCACCACCACCGTTTAATTCACCACACAGCCAGCCAACCTTCCCCGCTCTCTACCTTTACCCGCTCAATGATACCTTCGTTCCAAAACACATCTCCCTCGTCGGCGGACAACGCGTAAAGATTGGCCGTCAAACAAACGCTAAAACAGTCCCTGCAGAACGAAACGGCTACTTTGACTCAAAAGTCCTCTCCAGACAACATGCAGAGGTCTGGGAGGAGAACGGCAAGGTGCGTTCGCTTCACTCCGTCCTTCCCTCTCTTCACTTCTCCCACCCAGATCTTCATCAAAGACGTCAAGAGTTCCAATGGCACCTTCATCAATGGCGAGCGTCTCAGCCCGGAAGGCGTCGAGTCTGAACCTTTCGAACTCAAAAACGACGACATCGTGGTATGTTTGTTGTGATATTTTACTCCGTTTCCCGTCTTGAGCTATATTCAGGAATTCGGTATCGACATCATTGGCGAAGACAACAGAACCACCATTCACCACAAGGTCGCCGCTCGTGTTCTCTGCGTATTTACGGAGGAAGACGTTCAGGACGCTGCCCGTGTAGAGCGCACGCAAAATCCCCCCTCCGTTCCTGGTGGTCCTTCACAGCCGAGCACCTCCGCTACCTCTTCTCAGTTCTCGTTCGCCCAAGGTCAAGCTGTTCCTCCCGCCCAACGTAGATCGACCCTCCAATCCCAAGCACTCGGTAGTATGGGCGGCATGGGTGCCAGCATGCGAGCTCCTGGAAAGAGTGGCCTCAGTTTCGACCATATCCTCAGCCGCCTACAGTCCGAGCTCCAGAAAAGTCGTGAGACTGGCGCGGAGCTCCACTCACTGACGACCGCGATGAACGACATTCACGACACCTTGGGTGGCGCACTGGTAAGTGCATGCTTTCACTAGACAACACCGCACTTATGACCGATCGGACAGCCATCCAACCTTCCTCACTTTCCGGCCAACCTTCCCCCTGTTCGTCCCCCACAACAACAGCCAACGCACGAGCCCGCACAATCAGCCGATTCCGGATCTGTTCCGGCCGCCGTACTCAACGAACTTCGGACGCAGCTTCACGAGACACAGGCATCGTTGGCAACACACGTCGACAAGGTTCGCGCATTGGAAGATGTGCTTGCCGAGCACGAGGCCATCAAGGCCGAGGTCGCCTCGCTACGCGAAGTCATGGACGAGCGGAAACGTGAGCTAGAGACATCCCGGCATGCCGCAAGTTCACCCCCCGGACACTATGACGCTCAACGTCATGCTGACATGCAGAATGGTACCTATCAAACCGACGACGACGACGCCTCAAGTATTCACACCATCATTCCCCGTGGCCTGGAAAGGGTAGACGAGGAAGACGAGGACCAGTTGGCACCCGAGGACGAGGACGAAGAAGAAGGTCGGCGCCGCCGAGAGGAGCTTGGACGCCCCCACACGCCCGAGCCAACTGGAATGGGTCTGGTGGAGGATGACGACGACTCATCGAACACAAATCGTGGGCACCGATCAGCATCGCCCCTTCAACAGTCACATGATGCCGCGTCGGCCGCCATCGACGAATTAGCTGAGCGATTGTCGGCGCTCAGTGGACGGATCGAGACTGCGGTGGAGTTCAACAACTCCTTCCGGGCTCAACATGCTGTCGCTCAGACGACGATCTCGGAGCTGCAAAGCAAGATCACGACTCTGGAAGAGCTCGTACAAATGACGCAGCAACAGTTACAACAGCAAAACACCGCTCAGGAAGTCGCTCGGGCAGAACTCCTCGATGTTGTTCGCCAACCTACTCGAGATTCCGAGCGCGAGTCATTGACGGCGATGCTCAATGAATGGAAGAAGAGTGTCGAGTGTCAATGGAGTGTTATCCAGGAAGAGTGGTCACAAGAAAGGGAGAGGCTGAGCAAGGCAAAGGACGAATGGGAGAATCGCGCCCGGACGCTAGAGCTTGGTCTCGATGCCAAGATTAACTCCAGTGTGGCTTCGTTTACTGCGTTGCACCGGTTTCCGAACGGGGATATCAAGATCAACGGCGGAGGTGGCCTAGTGACACCACCGAGTCCCGTGAGCGTGGCATCGAATTCAGGGCGGACGAAATCGCGTCGCCGTCGATCAAGTTCTTCTCGGGGTCGCTCACGGTCAAGCTCTCCTATCTCATCAATTGAGATGATAGAAGGCGCGGTCAATGGGGATCAGGAAATTGGGTCGCTTCCGGGTTCACGACGTGTTTCTGATCAATACCGACGATCACGATCACCGTCTCCGTCAATAGCGGAGAGCGAACCAGAGTCGTGTAGTCGAGTACTGGAGCGTGGTAGCCACTACCTGATCACGCCTGCGCCATCAGTCAAGGATTCTCCCGAACAGCCATTGATGAATCCCCCATCGGTTATTGTGGGGTCGAAGGAGATGCCGTTGCGCACGTCTGGGGCTGTTGGTTATCTCACGGTCTCACATGCGCCACTTCTAATAACTCGTTTCTTGCAGTTCCAACTGAACTTGACGACAGCTGTAGGTGTATTGGTTGTCAGTATTGCGACGGCCGCGGTGTTATGGCGAGTGAAACAGGACTAGGACGACAAAAAAAAAGTATGGGATCACCACGGACGGCTCTCGGGGTATGACCAAGTCTTTCTTCTCTTTTGATCGCCGTTGGATTACTTTATTACTTTTTTCCCCCCTTTGCTGCTCTCGACCTTATTAGTGATTTGTGAATAACTATGCAGCTCCCTGTTCGTTATAATGACAACACGACCGTGTCCGTTTTCCCTCATGAAACGCACGTGCACGCTGGTCGATGCTGTGTACCCTGTCAGGACTACATAATAGAAGTCTCCGGGTGAGTCAGTCGGCTGACAGATTTTGCAGATGGGCCATGTGAGGCAGGTCTCTAATCTCTCTTGGCTTACAGTCACCCTCTCTTAGTTGGATTTGTCAGCTCGCGTACCGATTGCACCACCGCTATGCTGAATGACATAAAAACCCCCCTTCACTTCCTTTAGATCCGAACCCTCCCCCTTCTCCCCACTGAATCATAATGACCATTGCCAACGGCGTCCACCACGGCACTCTCAAGCGACATCCCTCCTACATCGACGGTTATGGTACTCGTGCCGTCCATGTAGGATCAGAACCAGACCCAGAAACGGGTGCAGTCATCCCTTCCATATCCCTCAGTACCACTTACAAGCAAGACGGGGTCGGGAATCACAAGGTACGTGTTCGTCGTGTGACGTCCGAGACCTCATTCGAGACCCTTGCTTCCAGGGCTTTGAGTATTCCCGTTCTGGAAACCCCAACCGCCAAGCGCTGGAGAAAACACTTGCCGCGCTAGAAAGTGGCGGTGCTTATGCAGTCGCGTTTGCCTCCGGCTCGGCCACGACGGCAACGCTCGTGCAAGCCGCAGGCCCGAACGCGCACATCCTCAGCGTCAACGATGTCTATGGAGGCACATTCCGCTACATGAAACAGGTCGCATCCGAGATCCAGGGCATTGATACGTCTTTTATCGACTTCGAGACTGCCGCCGACGATACTATTCTTGCCGCGTTCCGACCCAACACGAAGGTCCGTTCCGTTTTCTTTCGTCGCCTTTGGCCACCGCGTTGACATTGACATGTAGCTGGTTTGGATAGAAACACCGACGAACCCGACACTTCGGATCGTGGATATACCCCGGATCGTCTCGCTCGCGCGGTCGCACCCGTCTCGACCGCTTGTCGTGGTCGACAATACATTTTTGTCACCATTCTACCAGTCACCGCTCCTCCTCGGCGCCGACGTCACGGTGCACAGTCTGACAAAGTACATCAACGGCCACTCCGACGTGGTCATGGGCGCCGTGATCCTCCCCGCGCACCACGCCGTACTCTACCAGAAGCTCCGTTTCCTCCAGAATGCCCACGGCGCGATTCCGAGCCCGCACGACTGTTGGCTGGCCCAGCGCGGCGCTAAGACGCTCCATCTGCGGATGAAGGCGCACGGGGTGAACGCGCTGCGGGTCGCACAGGCGCTCGAGCGGTCGCCGTGGGTAGAGCAGGTGATATACCCTGGGTTGGCGTCCCACCCGCGGAACGAGACTGCATATCGCCAGCTAGCGCCGCATGCCAAGCGCTTTGTCGATGCACTCCGACACGATGACGACGAGGACAGTGACGAAAGGTCGTTCCCATATGGCGGCATGGTGTCATTCCGAATTCGAGGCGGTGCCGAGGAAGCAGATGCGTTCTTGAAGGCGACGCGGTTGTTTACGTTGGCGGAATCATTGGGTGGTGTGGAGAGTTTGGCGGAGTTGCCTGCTCAGATGACGCATTCGAGTATACCCGAAGCGGAGCGTGCGAACCTTGGGATCGGGGACAACCTAATACGGTTGTCTGTCGGGGTGGAGGAGACGGAGGATTTGGTGTGGGATGTGGAGCAAGCCCTCGAGGCGGCGCTCGGTGGACTCAAGCTGCAGCGGGTCAACGGCAATGGATATTGAGGGATCCCCATTGATGGACGAGGACGGTCTTGTGGATGAGTCCCGCGGATGTTTGCTTGTATGAATCGCTATCAATCGTATATAGAAATTGCTTTCGTAGATAAGAGTGAATGTTTGTGATAATCATGACCATCTTCGGACGAGGGCGTTCACAATTTGTGGGGCTGGGAGCCGGATGTATAGGATACCGAACAAGGCAATGAGGGAACTTTGCGGAGAGCATTGTAAGCTCAAGTTACGATCCATGACAACAGGGGTGAGAAGAGGGGTCAAGTGAATCATCGTGCTACTTACAGTAGGTCGGCCCCATCTGCAAAATTCCTAACCCCCAACCAGGGCTAGATTCCGAGGCCCAACTGGCGAACACTTCGCGGGCGTGTACGAGCGATTCACGAATTTGACAGCCAAGGGAGCAACGGTCTGACCTTTTTCAACATCCCCACACCCGGTTCGTCGACGTGTGCCACGGGGTTACAAGATGCAAGGATGTGTTCATCGGAAAGAGGGTATCCGAGGACGGTTCTCGCCTCTTTCAACCATTCCATGGCAAATGCGTCGCCGCATGGGATCCTGGTCATATGGTTTGTTGTCAGACAGTTCTGTGGATAGTATCAAACACGGCGTTCTGTAGTCAAAGGATACACACGGAGCCCAGATCCCCTATGCCGCAGGCTGCACGATGGGATTTGTGGGGTAAGGCCGTGAGCCTGCGAGTTGCCTGCGAGTCGGACGCGTGTACCTACGATACGCATTCCACCAAGGATTCAGTTCTCAGCCTTGGAGCACGACAGCATCACCAATCCACCGCTCGAGGAGCGACGAGTTCTGTCTCATCAATAAAATGCGACCAACATCGCCGCCAGAAAGCAAGTGAGATTTTGTCCTGAGTCTGGGAATGGTTGATAGTCCTTCCCAGTCGTCATTCTGGCGACAAGAACGGGGCTGTGGGGGTGGTCACTATGGAGGATATCGTGAGCCGAGCGGGACGGTGAGAAACGTTCACGATCGCGGCTATCGAAGGAAGGACAGAGCGGCAGCAGTAATGACACCATTCTTGGGCGAAAGCTGCTGAGTGTACGGCCATCGCGGACGATATGAACATCCGCATGATTGCGCGAGATAGCGAGAAAAGAGGTTCGATTGCCGAACCGTGGGTCCAAAAGCGACCAGGAGTTGTGGGACGACCTTCGGTGTCTTGACACCCAGTGAATTCTTCGCAGAAATTCTTTTCCTCGAACGAATGAACCTGTGACGAGCCTGTGGCATCTGATCGACTTTTTTCGTACTAAGACACTGACCTTGCTGTGCAAGATAACCCAGCGACCCCACGGCGGGTAGGCAAACCTCCGATCTCAAATAAAGACACCACTCTAGCGATGTTTCGTCTTTCGTGACATTCTAGGAAACGGACTGAAGAGATGGGTGTATTCCAACGTGAGCGTGGAGATTGTAGGCTCGGATTTGCATACCTTGGGGTGTAAAAACACACAATGCGTTTCTTCTGTGGAGTTGGCGATTCCGCTTTCTACTGACGTGTCCCAGGTTATGTGATGATACCCCAGCAAGAATTCAGCAAGGGCTCAGTGAGGGTTTAATTGTATGCCGTCTTGAATGATGTTGAACCCCCAAAAAAGAACGAAACGTTCGTCAAATTTCACTGGAAATTGTTCTGCCGAGGCTTCTAGGTGCTCTGAGGGCTACCACATGCTGGATTTCTGCTTGAGATGGTCACGGTCTTTAGCAAGAATTCGGATGCTGGCTGCCTGAGTGGGAACTTTGAGCCACTGGAATGATTTCAATGAAGTCCGACGACGTGACCGTCAATGACATGATACCGCGCTTATTTGTTTGTTCAGCTCGACTTTCTTGCACTAACCTGTGATTTGGCTCTATGAGGGTCACATTCTCGCCTCCCTTTCCCTTTCCCTTTCGCCCGTGTCAGCGTCCATGCTTCACCCGCCTCGGCCTCAGAGAGTTAGCAGGTCCTCCAGCGTACGACATCGCGGCCGACGAAACCATTATTACCCCACTTTTAGCTGCCCATACTAGTAATGATGGTCCGGGTGTCTCGTCGATCCCGGTTATGGTGCGATCCTCGATGAACCGCGGCTGCTGCAAGTATTTGCGGCCGAACCGGTTTGGATGACAGTGCCAGTGGGCGACAAGTTACGGCTCAAGAAACAAGGATTGTCGTTCATGGACCTCACCGGACGTGAAGACATATTTCTGTTGACGAGAAGCTTGTTTGAGAGGGAGAACAGATCGGTATGATTGTTGGTATACAGCTTGGTCTGAGGGAACTCAATCACTACGCGTCATTGCAGAATGACCGGAACTGTGATACCGACTTGAAGGTTCAAATATTCACGAGTCACGAATGTCGTCAAAGTCTCAAAACGGCAGTACAATCTCGGTAACCTAACCACCTTTTTCAATCGCTACTACAGGGTTCCCGGTGGATCGATGACAAGCTACTCGAGGCAAGTATCACCTTTTGAAGGGGGATACCGCGCCCAGTGTTTTTGCTTTCTCACCCATGCGATAGATTATCGCAGACACACCACCTGGTGCCCATCTCTCTCTCTCGACATTTACCCACCCGTTCCCCCAGGGTGATCTCTCGATTCGAAGCTGTACGCGGACAATCCCGCGCCTCCCGGCACCCGGCGCAGACGACGACGACGGTTCTGGCACGGTGACTATTCAGGGCACTCGTTCAAGCTAGGTTCAAACCCGAGCTCGGTCGCGTTTCATTGGTACGCCAGTGAAGAGGCAGCCAAGACGCCGCTTCGGAATACGTGTTCCAGCGCAGGGATGTTGGAGCCATGATACAATTTGTATGTATGTTCATGCACGAATGGCCGATGCGTCGACTCAATATTCACTTTCGATCCTTGGATATGATGGCCTATGTACCTAACGACGCCCAGCATTCATTACTACGGATATCGACACACTATTGAATTGGGCCACGAAATTGGCCGCTCACACGAGATTAGTAGGTCGTTACTCTTACCTGTGCAGAACCAGATTCACTGACTAAGGTCATGTTGCGACATAGCTCTGGTGCAGATCAAACCACATGTCGTGGCACTGCGTCGGTAGAAACTGGGTGTCACCTGGAGGGAGTACAAGGAGTGGAGGTCACAGCTCAAATATGGCAAGCATCACACAAAGATCTGCTACATGTGTCACATGCCACAAATCAGTGATGAGCTCCATCCAACATTCACCAAGGCAAGAAAAGGTGGAGATGGCAGTGGTGGCATGGGGTGTGAATATGCAGACATCATTGCGCCCCTGGTGTTTGCAATCTATCATCATGCAGACCTCAAGGCCAGGGCAGAGAGGATGTTTGAGGCATGATGGCCGATGTTGATGGAATTTGCACACTGGTTGATGGATCATCTGAAATGAAACTGACATAGCAACATGGTTGACCTTATGTTGTGGTACATGAACAAGAGGTAGCATGGAGCAAGATTAAGCGCACAAACATGCGTGGGAATGATTACATAATCACCAGTATATAGTTATTGTGGCTGTATGTGGCTGTGCTATTCATAACTTGAACTTGAACCAACACCTTCCCATTTAGGATTAAGAACAAACAACAACAAACAAACCCAAACAGGTAAGCCAGCTGGTGCCTTCAAGTGCTTATTTGCGCCTCATTGCATGCATGGTAGACATGAATACCAATGCGCTTGCAAGTGGCAGTGGGCTGAGAGAGCAGGTGAGCAAGTTTGTGTGCACAAAGACGCAAGGGGCTGACATGGAGATCCAAGCCAATCGACCTAGATGCAGAGGTTGTGGCTGCAGTAGACCTGCAGCTGGTGAGTGGCATGCATGTTTATGCGCTCAAACATGCCATGCTCATGGATATTTCAGACTGGTGATGATGCTGACTATGTACCTGTGTGTACATATGATTTCCATCCTTATCTTTTGCTCATCCAGTATTTCAGGATTTGGACATGGACATGGAGGAGACCTCCTTGGACGAGGCAAGTGAACCACCTGATGGATGTATCACATGAACCTGACAGCAGCAATAGCAGGAATACCCCATATCTGAAGAGGTGAGCAAGCTTTGAGTGCGTGTTTCAGCGCACAAACACGACTGATGCCTCCAAAGGAGGAGGAACCCAAGAATGAAGATGAGGACAATGTTGAGACAATGCCAAAGGGCAACAAGGTAGGCTGCAAGCATTGCTCATGGTATCTGATGGTCCATTCATGATGGTTTGAACAAGGAAAAGGAAAAGGAAAAGGAAAAAGCCAATCCCAGGGTCATTGTGATATGCAAAAAAGTGACATGAAAGAACATGGTATGTCTGAGCCCTGGCATGTTTCAGCGCACAAAGATGCTGACGACCTACTACCACCAGCCAAAATCCCAGAAGTTTGTATCGGCTGTCAAGGCAAACCAAAAGTCACCCACAGTCCAGGAGTTGGTAGAGAAGCTAGATGGCTGTCTTGACAGGATGACATTGGGTTACTTGTCCATGACAGTGACCAGACCATACTATGGTCTGGTCACTGTATGGTCTGGTCACTGTTATGGACAAGAACGACCTGGGATGTGGTCCGATGTTGCAATGCCAAACCATCAACATACGTCCGATTGATGAAAGGTTCATGGTTAAGTTCAAAAAAGGCATCAGTGAGAACAGACTGCAGAACAAGATTCTGGAGAATGTGCTGTACATTGGGGTTTGCAAAGGTGATATCAATATGTCCTCACTCAAGGACAAGAGGGATGGAAAGTATGAGAACCGTGTATGTTGGCAGTCCAAAGCCAACAAGGAGGGCCATTACAGCATGCTCTACAATGGAAATCATTGTATGCATTATATGCAGTATGAGAGCGAGGTCTGGTTGACATACTTGCAGCGCACCAAGATCAAGGAAAAGCTGGCCAAGCAAACAATATCCTTTGGAGAGGAGCTGAAAGGGTGTTACACTGTGGTCATGGATGCAGAGGGTGTTATCAATAAAGATGGTGTATGGTTGGTGCAATTCTTCGACCTTGGTGAGCCATTATTAGGAGTGGGCGAGTTTGTGCACTCAAACATGCCACATCAGGAAATTGATGAAGTGATGGTATGACCAGCTATATATGCCAAAGAAATGTAATTCCAATAGCTGTAGCTATAACTATGTCAT
>QFES01007247.1:0-10347 GCA_003316375.1 Tylopilus plumbeoviolaceoides
AAACTATACAGTCCTGTCCAGCACTCTACAGACCATTGTGGTTTGCTGATGACCATGATAAAAGGTCATCCTTCGAAATCGTCAAGCCATGGAGATGAAGGCTTTATCAAACGCACTGGTCGGTCTGCTCTTTCCCGTATTCCTTCAAGTATTTCTGTCGCTCTTCAATGATGGGACAAAGATGTCCAACACCTCTGTCAATGTTTCTAGGGATGTTTGTTATGAAATAGGCTGCTAATCTGTTGAAAACGATAAGATGGCACAAAGAGATTGAGACATCCGTCAGTGGCAACTTACAGCTTCAGCAATGTTGGAAAGAAGCTAATGGCACGACTGCCTAAGAAAGCGTCGATGGCGAATTGAATATCGAGGGCTATATAATCCGAATCGCGACCTATAAATTATCGTCAGGAACGCAAGAAAATCCACTTGAAATAGAGGGCATACACAACGGGAGACCAATGAATGATCTGTTGCTTGCCCTGCATATGATCTGCTGGATAGTCGCCAAGGCTGGCACACTCTTCCATTCTATGCCATCGAACATGAGCAAGTCACTATTCTGAGGTGTGAAACTTGGCACTGCACCGCTGTTACAAAAGTCCAAGACCTCGTCAAAGGTGACAATGAGCTCCTCCTGCATGGCAGGGTATACAACCCCGACCTTACGAGGGAGCTGTGACCATATCACATTGACGTGCCACGGATTATGATGGAGTTCGAATCCCATTGTGAACTCGGTATTAAAATCCTGTCAGTGAGAGTTTCCAGAAACGATACCCCCGAGCGAAACACATCCCTCACCTCATTCGTTGCCTCCAAGAATGAAAGCTCGTCATCATGCGCACTCCGCAGTTCTTCTACATGTGCATGGCTGGTCACGATGATGACCCACCGAGATAATGTTGCTACCTTGAATGGTGATCCGTTGTGCTGTAAAAGAGGTTAGCCCCGAGTTACTTGTATAAATGAAGAATTTGCCTTGATGTATCCTTCACGAGTGATTTCTCTGGCATCCCTTATGAATTTAATGGCGGCCCACCATGGCCTAAGCCATCCATCAGATCCAACGGTCAGAAATGCCCTCAGCTAAAGGAAGATAGGTGAATATGATGGAGTGTTCAAAGAAGGAACATTGGGACAGCTTGTACACAATCCCTATGATGGCGGCTATAGTGCCCACGCCTACATAGTAATTCTCAGGTATGCTGGAAAATATGTCTGGTACCGTTGATCGCATTTCAAGAGGGTTGTTAGTTGATAAGGTCGATGCTGGTGAACCTTTATGTGTGAGGTTGACATTCCGACGGAACAAGCTACAACGATACTTAGTCTCGAACCTTCCCAAAGTGCCGATCGTATGACTTTTTTATGTCCCAATTCCCACAGAATACAAGCTGATTCTGTCATTGCCCTATGGGAAGATACTGACATATGAACTTGAATGATGTCAGTGTGTAATACAGATGTAGTAAGCCACTCACCCGCATGTTCCAGGGTCTGATTTGTCATCTTGCATGACGCCATTGCTGGCAGCCTGGACCATGTTGATTCTGGATTTTGGCTAGTAGGAGTTGCCACGCTGCTCCCCTCCGGCCAAGTACAACAGTGAGATTATAATCGTGAGAAAATTGCAATGCAAACCCGTGAACATAATGGAGATGGAGCAGAGCATAATGAGGATCCACTGCGGGTGTGGTCAACAGCCTGAACTCACTGGAAGCGGCAGTGTAATTCTGTACTTACTTGCCACCAACACTGATTCGGAGGCCATTCAATCAACCTGAGGGTGTAAGCCTGTTGTCACACGATCATACTAGTCACGCAGCTGTCCTTGCACCCATATGTCGTTGACCCAACAGAGCGTGGTCTTGTCAGGGTCTCTTGTTTGCTTGTCCGCCCTGTTTGGTGATACTCGTGCTGCCCTGTCATGGCGGGTTTCCAAAGGGATCTAGCAAGTTAGCCAGCGATGTAACCGAACACCTAGTCATAATAAGACTGTCAGCATGGGTTTCATGGGGCCCGTGACGCTGACAGTCATAAATGGTGCCTGCCGATGACCAAGGACAAGGGCCAATGAGGATGCCCTTTCAATGTTGATTACGATGCAACCAAAGGATAAAGAGAGTGATATTCATCATTGGTGCTAGCATCACATCATGATAGCTTTGGAGGGTGGAAAATCCAATGTTGACAGGCCTGTCTTCTAAACATTACCTTGGTGATGAGGCTTGCTTCAATCAAATTGCCAACTCACACCCTTTACGGACGAGAAGTATTATTCCCCAGCTTGACGTCGTACATCGTGACAACATGCCAATGAGCCAGTATCGTCTTGGCTGCGGCAAAGAAACGACAATGGCCTATAAGTCCAGTCAACATGCAGCAGCAATAGCGAGTATGTTCGACGAGACAAACATACCATGCACGTTAGCCATGGCCGAATGCAAAGTACTCAATGGATGTCGAGACAAGCTGGTGCTTGGTGTCTTCTCTGCCTCCGCCCTTTTCGTACATAGTGGAGTATTGAATAATTCTATCCTGATTCATTTACCGAGCGAAAACGAGGTCATACCACAGAACCTGACGATCACCTTCAAGTTTCTGGTCAGAATCTCGACCAACATACTGAGTGGAGAATCGACTGGTACAGTGATCACATGTGATGTCACATCCGAATTTGTCACGCTACGATGCAAGCAGCAAAATGGATAACTCGGGACTAGTAGTGGTGGACAGCCTTGCAGTATCTAGAAAATGAGAGGCTGCAAAATTCATGGTGGTGATAATGCCCAGGCTGTCGTTGGTTTCAACCTTCCTTCCCTTCAAACAATTGGCCAGGGCCACCTAATAGAATATGTCAGGGGCCACTGCATCTAGCTGCGCATGCCCTCACATCCAGTAGAAAAACGATGCATAGGTTGCATGGACCCTACGAGTGATTCCCGAAAAGGATAGTGAGACAGTAGGCTGTGGTGACAAGGCATAAAGACCAGCATTGTAACATTCGATAGGCTCCATGCATCAGTAGTCCGTACAAAGGACATTGGGATGGCTACATCCAAATGGGAGACATTTCCAGAAATAAAAGGGTGTCAATTGGGTGTCATAGAAATGCTCAAAAGCACTGTCTTCAAGAGCCCCATTAAAGCATACACACACTCATTCATCACCCTGTAGGATCAGTGCATGCATCTTGGAGTCAGCATGGGTAGGCTAGACCCCAGTTTTGGCGTGTCCTGATGATCTGAATCCATGGGTGGTGAGTGCAGTGTTACAAGATGAACACCCTTGCCATTGCACCCTTTGAAAAGTCGAATTGCACCAGAATAGAAAGGGTGGAATTAATTACCTTGGATGCTTACCCAATGTGACACATCTATCGTCATCAAAGCCCTTTAGTGTTGGGTCCCATTTGAATGCTTACACCAGAGCGGAGAAACTGCCACCCAAATTGCACCAACCCATCTCATTCCACAGCCATAGATTCTGGTCATCACAATCCAAAATCACCTGAATGGAGGGTATGTTCAAGTACGATATCCACAGACACCTACGATTACCTCATGGTGTCCCACTTCGCAATCTATACATGGGACTCCATGCTTCCACTCATCACCACAGCGTGAGCCTCTCCTTTTCTGTCCGTCAGTCGCTGTTAATGATGCATTGGCTTCCCATTGACAAACATGTTCCGCGTCGCGCTCGGTAACCGAATCTCTGTCCTGTTCATGTCTTTCATGATATGTACCTGACACCCAAGGCAACTCATCCGTCAATCCAAACGCGAGATCAAGCATGTCGTTTTCGTCATCCGAGGGTTTGGGGAGGCGATCATACTGTTCGGGTGGTAGAATAACATGGCATGTCGAGCATGCAATAGAGCCTTTGCAAGCACCTAGAATGTAAGAAAGGGGAGAGAAGAAGAGAGGCAAAATGTAGTGTGAGTGTAAAATGTAGAGGGTAACAAGGTACCTTCAAGATCAATGTCCCATTTGTGTGCAAGAGATAAAATGTCGTCGCCCTTGTTGGCTTCAATGGTTTTAATGAAGTTCCCCTTGTGGTCTTTGAAATGGAGGGCAATACTGGCGAACCATGAGACGTATGACTAGGTGAATAGGGTACATAAAGACAAACCCAGTGCCGGACTCGGATGGAGGACACATAATACTTCCATGTCGTTGGAGACGTCAGGGAGGTATGCGTGAGAAGAATATGAGCGTGCATACTACTGGACGTGCATAACTGACAAGTATATTGTAATGCAACACTGGACATTCTCCAGGAGTGCCATACCGGTGTGGATGATAGCAGTGATAGTTGGTGAAATGTACGTCGGGGTTGTATGTATATCATTGTCTCAGATTTAGCTGACTACCACTTACTCTCCCATACCACCCCTGCCCACCATTGCTAACTAGGACCAGAACTCCTGAATGACAATTGCTGTCACTTGCCAACCATTGAACCCCTAATAACCCCTGAAGTAAGAACCCATCCTGTTAAACCCCTTTTGGGGTTATATTCTTTGCTACTCCTAAGTTTAGGGTTAGACTCTCTACCCTCTTGTTGACCTTTGATCCACTCTGACCCCTAAGATGGGGTTGGTGTGCAAATGCTTAACCCTGGCACTATCTATCTGTCCAATTTCTAAATTAGATCAAACACACACTTAAACTCAATAGTGGGTATGTAAGACTTCTTCTAAAACATACACCCTAAACTGGGATCAAAGTCTTCCACCTTACCACCACTATACCTACCTACTGTTACGATTTCATCCGCTTTCCTTCCCTTTTCATTGGCTAACGTATCGTATGATTCTCCTTCCTTTTTTCATTGGTACACCATATGACTCCACTTTCTTATTCGTACAGCCTCGACTGTGCAACGGCTGTGTACGCAGCATAGCTCGTCCATACATAGTAGTTCATAGCTTGGTCTGTGCTCGTTTCATTCCAGTATTTAAACCCATGTAAAGTACCTACAACGGCAGTCTTATCCACTTGTTCAATCCTTGCCTTAGGCTTGAGTGCGAATTAAGGGTACCGCTCCCCATCCTCATCTACTCGCTTCGGACTTGACAATTAGTCTTGAAAGCCTTGAACACTGGTTGTCCGTTGTCTTGCCCTCGAGCGTTACGACTCTAAAGTCTAGGTTGTTACACTTGGATAAGACTACCTACTTGAGCGCAAGACGTTGCCTCAGAAGATTCACACTACTCGCGAAGAATCGATATTCGCCCCCTCGATACGATACATCAGAAGAATTGCCCAGAACTAGGTTGGAAGATACTTAGTAGTAAGCAACGATGTCGAACCCCTTCAATATGGATGATCTCCGAGATGCGCTGGTGGACGCTCTAAAAGAGAATGCTAAGAAAGAAGAAGAGATGGTCAAGAAGATCGCAGATCCCGGGAAATGGGACGGTGACAAGAAAAAATTCCGTCTCTGGTGGACAAAGATACGACTCTGGGTTTCAGCTCAGAATTGGAAATCGGACAAAGTATTGGCAACGGCGGTCTTACTCCGTCTCGAAGGAAAGGCCGAACCTTTCGCCCAGTTGACAATGGAGAAGTACCTCGATTTGGAGATAAAGAAGAGGAAAGACTCCAATGATATTCTAGGAGACGACGCCTGGCCCGACTGGTCTGACTTTCAGAAAGAGGTCACCAATTTCTTCCAGATTTCGACCCTCGAATATCAATCGTACCAGGAGTTGAAGGCTCTCCAGCAAGGAACCATGCTTATGTCAGACTTTCTTCAGAAGTTTGATATACTCAAACGAGAAGCAAAGGTCTCCGAAGGAGAAGCAGCGCACCTTCTCAAACAGGCAATTAGATTCGCCACCTATCAGCAGGTTTCTCTCCATTGTGACATCGACGACGACGACTACGAAGAACTCTATAAGCGGTATGACGTATATGGAAAAACATTGGAAAGGATCCACGAAGAGCGAGGAGCGGCCAGGACTGCTCAGAAACCCTACCGAGGACAGTACCGCCCTTCCCAGGGTCAGCAAGGGCAGAGCCAACCACGGTTCACACCCACAGGACTACAGCCTGGCCGCGGAGCTCCAATGGAGATAGGGATGCAGTACGCCGGTGATACCCGTACATGCTACAACTGCGGAGAAGTAGGGCATATCGCCCGGAACTGTAAAAAACCAAAGAAGACAAATGCGAGGTCTTCGGAACTCGCACCGGTTCAACCACAACTGGCAACAGGAGGGGGGTACGCCTCCCACAATGCCGCATACGTAACAGCAGAAGCCGAGGCTTATTGGAGAGACAAGTTGGCAGTAGAGGCCAAACAACAAGAGGCTTTAAAAGGCCAACGATCTTGAACAAAGAGGGTGTTCATGATCTCGTAGAGTATACTGACGATGATTTTCCTGTATGCACGATAGGCTCTATTTTTGGGGCATCTTCTAGAGGAAGCGCGGCATCCAAAGACATGCTTAATTCCCCTATAACTAACTGCTTTACAGAAATATCGTCGCAATCCCTCAATAACCAAAAACAATTCACTCTCCGAACAAGTCTCCGATTCAAGACCACTACCGGATGGAAATCGGCAGATCTATATGCCTTACTCGATTCAGGAGCTTCTAATTCTTTCATCGATCTTGACTTTTGCAGATATCACAATCTTGTTTTGGATAAATTAACCACACCCATTATAGTAACAAATGCGGATGGCTCTGAAGGAGCAATAGGAAAAATCACGCATCAAGTCACGATACTTTTTGACGTTCAGGGACATTCCGAATACGCAGACTTTTATGTCACCGTTCTAGGAACACACTCACTCTTCATAGGATATGATTGGCTAGAACGCCACAATCCAAAAATAGATTGGGTAAAAAGAGAACTGACATTTTGTAGATGTACCAATCAATGCAAATTCCGACAAAAAGATAGGTTACCAGCCTCCGTATTCCAAAGAGCCATCGAAGAAGGGCTCAAGGAAAAAGTACCGGTTCAATATCACGATTACCTTGATGTCTTTTCACAGAATGAATCGGAATGAATGCCAATCCGAAAACCATGGGATCACGCCATTGATCTCAAACCCGACTTTGAACCAAGGAAGGGTAGAATAATCCCCTTATCTGACCCCGATATGGAAGAAGTCAGAACGTTCATCGAAAAAGAACTCAAGAAAGGTTATATCCGACCCTCCAAATCCCCTCAAACGTCACCTGTATTCTTCATTCCAAAGAAAGATGGTAAAAAACGAATGGTCATTGATTATCATTATCTCAATGACGGAACCATCAAAAACGCTTACCCTTTACCGCTAATCCCTCAGCTCATAGATTGACTCAAAGGTGCTGATCTCTTCACCACCATGGATCTCCGATGGGGATACAACAATATCCGAATCAAAGAAGGTGACGAATGGAAAGGAGCTTTTGTTACTCCTCTCGGTTCTTATGAACCATTGGTAATGTATTTTGGAATGACTAATTCACCATCTACGTTCCAACAGATGATGAACGACGTCTTTAATGACATGTATACAGTCATCATCATCTTCATGGACGATTGTAATATCTTTACGAAAGGAAGACCAACAGAGGAACACCGAAGAATCGTCAAAGAAGTCCTTCAACGCCTACGAGAAAACGATCTCTATGTCAAACCCGAAAAATGCCACTTCGAACAAAAGAAGGTGGACTTTCTCGGAATGGTCGTGTCAAAAGAAGGTGTTGAAATGCAAAAATCCAAGGTGGCCGGAGTCCTCGATTGGCCAACTCCGACCAGACTCAAACAAGTGCAAGGCTTTCTTGGCCTTTGCAATTATTACCGACGTTTTATCGCTAATTTTGCTGACATCGCCAGACCCTTAAACGATCTCACCAAAAAAGACACGCCCTTCGAATGGGGACCAAGGCAAGAAAAGGCATTCAACGACCTTAAGGAATGCTTTACCAAGGCACCGCTCCTCGCATACCCCGATCAAGACAAAGAAATGCGAGTAGAAACGGACGCCAGTGACATCGCGACAGGAGGAGTTTTATCTGTAAAAGGAGAAGACGGTTTGTGGCGACCAACGGCATTTATCTCTCATTCCTTTGATAGCGCAGAACGGAACTATCCAATCTATGACAAAGAACTCTTGGCGGTCATTCGAGCCCTTAAAGAATGGCGCCATTACCTTATTGGGAGAGCTTCTTTTGAGATATGGACGGATCACAAAAATTTGGAATACTGGCGAAAACCTCAAACCTTATCCCCCAGACAGGCACGATGGCATGCACTTCTTCAAGAATTCAACTATACGATGTGCTATAAGCCAGGAACAACGAATGGTCGAGCAGACGCTCTATCACGAAGACCAGATCACGGTGATGCGGTAACAGACCATAACATTAACATCACCATATTTCCAGAAATCAATAATATCTCCTTATCCTCCTCCTTTTACGACGAACTAACCTCCGAATCACAGAAAATTTCAGGGGACGTAGAAGGTTTTACATTCGATGATGAGGAAAAAATATTCAAAAATAACTCTGGAAAAACTTTCGTTCCTCCTTCACTTCACACGAAGCTTCTAAACATTTGTCATGATGCTCCTATTGCAGGACACCCTGGTCAGGCACGCACAATTCATCTCCTTTCTCGATATTTCACATGGCCCGGTATCACTAAAGATGCCAAGCTTTACGTAGATTCTTGCCAGACGTGCGCCCTCACAAAGGGTAAGCAAAAGGCACCGGCGGGAAAACTTCTACCTCTTCCTATCCCTGAACATCCATGGGAAGATATTTCTGTTGATTTTATCACCGGACTTCCTCTTTCATCTTCATATGACTCGATTTGTGTTGTCGTGGACAGATTCTCTAAAGAAGTCGTTTTCGTCCCATGCCTCAAAACTACATCCTCCAAAGACTTAGCTCATATTTTCAGAGACAATGTTTGGTGCATTCATGGACTTCCCTGTACTATAGTTTCAGATCGTGGACCACAATTTGTTTCAGATTTTACTTCTGAACTTTGTAAACTCCTCAGGATCGAGCAACAGCTCTCCACGGCTTATCACCCTCAAACCGACGGGCAAACCGAAAGGATCAATCGAGATCTAGAACAATACCTCCGTGCTTACGTGGCAAAGAAGCAGGACACCTGGGCAGAATGGATCAAATTAGCCCAATTTCAGCACAATAACGCCCTCACTTCTGCCACCGGCACTATTCCTTTCGCTATCACCCGAAATTATCACCCCCATCTAGGCTTCGAAGGGAATGCCAAAACCGCCGCTGGAGAATTCGGTAAAGAGGCAGGAGAAGCTCACGCGGAAATTAAGGAAGCCCTCGAGACATCCCAAAAAAGAATGAAACGTTCCGCGGAGCAAAAAAGAAGCGAAGCACCAGATTATGCGACCGGCGATCAGGTATGGCTATCCACGGAACATCTCAAACTCCCGTACACCGCATGGAAATTAACCCAAAAATGGATCGGACCTTACACTATCACGAAAGTCCTACCAAATGCAGTCACTTTACGCCTCCCCAAATCTATTCACATCCATCCAACGGTCAACGTTTCCCGTGTCAAACCTTATCGAGATGTCCTCGAAGGACAACCAACCCTACGCCCTGATCCAATCGTAATCACAGAAGAAGGCTACGAGGAGTATGAAGTCGAAGAAATAGTTGCATCCCGAATGAAAGGACGACAACTCCAATATCTTGTCCATTGGAAAGGCTGGGACGAAACGGATCGTACTTGGGAACCAGTGGCTAATCTAACCAATGCGGACAAAGCAATTAACAATTTCCACAAAAAGAATCCGTCTTCCCCCAGGAAGATTCGAGGAATTTCTACCTCTGACTTCTCCGCCCTTTTCCATGATTACTCTATCAATACCGCAACACGTTTCCATGCCACGAGGTTAGACTTCGAAGGAGGGATATAAACCCTCTCTATGCCCTCGATATCCCCAGCCTCTTTACACACCAATCATGTCCATCATCGTCTTCTTCCTCTGCGCAACCGCCGCTTTCTTCGCCTTCCTCCTTTATGTCATCTCTCATGCCATTCTCGACCGCGCTTCCACTGTCGTACAAGAAGCTGCTCGACAAAACACCCCCATCGTCGTCTCATTGTCACTCGGTCCCTTCCACGTCTTCACCTTCTCCACCGTCGTCTCGGCCGAATGGAACGCCATCGGTGTTCAGCAAAGGTGGGGAAAATTAATAAAGCGTCCCAATGCTGACTGGGAGAACGACCAATGGGACATCACCAACGATGTACCAATGAATGGCCAGAATCAGGGTCAATGGGGGAATTGGTAAGCCGAGTCGTCTTCTACGGCGATCCATACCCGGAAACGGAT
>QFES01007248.1:0-12847 GCA_003316375.1 Tylopilus plumbeoviolaceoides
CGAAGCACACAATAAGAGGAAAAAAAAATATTTTGTAAATTTGTAAATACATTATACATACTACATGGCACGACCATCCTTGTGCTCGTTGTCACTGGTACTGTGTGCAATACATATACCGTCGCCATCGCCGTCGTCGTCATGTCATCGTCCTTGGGGCTGGTGGCACGTCCCCGCATGGGGCGCGTGGTTCGCCCTACGCGCTGTCATCATCCTCGCCATCCTCGTTGCGAGGTCCTCGGGGGTAGTGGCACGTCCTCGCGCCGTCGTCCTCGCGTGGGGCTTGCCCTAGATGCTGTTGTCGTCGTCCGTGCTGGCTGGGCCACATGGCATGTGTCGTCGTCATAGTCGCCCTTGCTGGGTGCGCTGCGAGGCACGCGTAACGTCGCCGTCGTCGTCATCGTCGTCGATGGCTGGGCCGTGTGCGGGTGCATGCGTCGCCGTAGCCGTCGTCGTCGCTGGCTGGGCCAGATGCGCGCGCAAGCGTCGTCGTCGTCGCCCTCACTGAGTGGGCTCGAGTCTGTGGTACGCGCACGCACCGTCGTTGTCGGTTGTCGCGTGAGGCGCATGGCTCGCCCTAGGTGCTGTCGTCGTCGCAGGATGGGACGCGTTGCACGGGCACGCGCCATCGTCGTCGTCGTCGTCCGTTATGCGTTGGGCGCGTAGCTCGCCCTAGGTACCATCATCGTCGCTGGATGGGACGCGTTTCACATGTACGCGTCGTCATCGTCGTCGTCGTCACTGGATGACACGCGTGGCACGTGTACGCGCAGGCATCGTCGTCGTCGTCGTCGCTGCGTGGTACGCATGGCGCGTGTCCTCGTCGTCGCTGCGTGGCACACGTAGCACGCGCCCGCGTCGTCGTTGCTGGATGACACGCGTGGCACGTGTACGCGCAGGCGTCGTCGTCGTCGCTGGGCAGGACGCGTCCGCGTCGTCGTTGGGCTGGGCCGTGTGCGCGTGCATGCGTCCTCGTCCTCGTCGTCCTCGTCGTCGTTGGGCTGGGCCGTGTGCGCGTGCATGCGTCGTCGTCGTCGTCGTCGTCGCTGGTGACACGCGTGGCATGCGTACGCACCGTCGTCCTCGTCCTTGTTGTCGCTGGGTGGCACGCATGGCACGCGTCCACGTCGTCCTCGTCCTCGTCGTCGGCTGGGCCGTGTGCGCATGGGCGCGTCCTCGTCCTTGTCGCTGGTGGCACGCGTACGTCCCGTCGTCGTCGTCGGCGGCTGGGCCGTGTGTTCGTGCGCGCGTCCTCGTCGTTGGCTGGGCCGTGTGTGCGTGTATGCGTGCTCGTCGTCCTCGTCGGCGTCGCTGGTGGCACGCATGGCCCCAAGCACCCTTGTCGTCGTCGATAGGTAGGCTGCGTGGCGCGCGTACGCGTCGTCCTTGTCGTCGTTGCCCTCGCTGGTGGGCTGCTTGGCACGCACACACCACAGCGTCGTAGTTGTCGTTGTCGTTCCGTATGGCGCATCGCACGCCTAGTCGTCAGCATCCTCATTGGGTGGCGAAGGGAGAGGATGGTGGAATGACGGCCGTGGTCGTAGATGGATAGGTGGTGGTTGCAATGGTGTCACGCATTCCAACCAAGTAGTCACGTGAGATGTCTCCGAAAAATTTCTAAGTTTCTCATCATTAGGAAAACAAAATCTACATTTAACTACGAAAATAATTATAATATGACATAGCACTGTACAACTGAGTCGCTGTGCCGTCTGTACCTAACTGTGACGCACTGTGACTGATGTGTGCCTGTGCCACTGGGGCTCTGTCATGCTGTAATCGTGATGTAATCTTGCTGTAAATGTGTGACTCAATGTGACTCGGTGTGACACCTGTGTGAAAATCATGGGTTTGCTGATGTATGGGAGGGTGCTTTGCGTCAAGTTGTCGGGGAAGCAGAAGTTCGGAAGATTTCTGAAGCACTTGATGTCCTCGATGTTGATGAAGCTGATACTGTGAGGGGACATTACATGACCACCATCGCTCGTATAGGATGGACGATTTGTGTTTGGCCAACTGTGCCTGAGTGGCAATGCGGTTCGACTAGTGTGGTGAGTCTATTCTTGCTTCCGACTAGCAGTACATTGAACTTGTGTTCAGTAAAGCGCAGACCATCCGTTCCTTGACAAACTCTTACTTTTTTATTGTTGACTCAGAGCGTTTCGCAGGGAGCTTGTCAACTGTATTTGGTATTCCATCAGTGTTTCACTTTCGTTACGATGTCCCATTCACGAATCTAGCCAGGAGCTACTTCCCATCAGGGGGAGATGTTGTACTGGGCAGTTACTCTGTTGTATGATGCGAATTGTGTAGTTTTCCATCTGCGACATCGGTATTCCTGCAGCTTTGTTTCTTTAAACTTGCCTGAAGTATTTATGTCAATGGTTCTGTGACTACTGGGTCGTGTCCGTGTGCTGGGAGCACACATCGTGCGCTTCCACAAGCTCTTCCGACCAACGACTCTTCCGAGCATGCCAGTGTGGCCCATCTGGGCAGGGATAAATTAATTTATTCCCTCTTCACTTCAAACTCTACAAGAATTCCTTTCCGGAGGCTGACATCGACCCCGAACTCTTCACTCCGGCCTCGGATGCGCTGCAGGAGATCATGACGCGTTCATCATTGGCGGGCGGTGCGGGCGTCATGTCGCTCACCCTGCCGCTGCTCGTCGGGTCAATGCACGGGGTCCCTGAATCCTCTACGTCATGTGCGTTGTTCTCCCTCGCTCCCGTCATGCGAGATATTCTGTTGCAGTTGGAGACGTCTCTGAGCCCCCTCATTCACTGTGCAAGCTTATCGTGATCTTCGGGGACCACTCGAACACTTACTTTGCGACCAACATCACCTCACAACAGCCGGTCGCAGGTTCTCCGCATACGCGTTCACAGCTCGTACAGGGCTTTCTTCGTCTGTTGCTCGGGTATACGGGTTTGCCCGGGTACTTTGGCGTCGATGAGGACGAGAGCGAGATGACGATAGTGAGTGTTATTCAAGCACTGCCGCCCGAGGAAGAGAGCCCACCTGTGATCACCATCGTGAGCCCTGTTATGAAGGAAATCGACCGAGCTTTACGGTCTTCATCGCGGGTACGTATGCACTTGAGATATTTTATTCGAAATCGTACTTGAGATGACATGATTCCTTGACAGATTCCCGAAGAGGCGCATGCTGTCGCGAATCTCGCGATCGATCAACTCCAAACGCTGTCAGGCGTTGCCAACTTGAAAGGGCTTACCTGCACTGCGGATTCGTTGCTGATCATCGACGAGACGCCTGCGGAGCGAGCAGAAGCAGAGCGGTTGCGGCAGGCTCGTGACGACTACCAGATGGTCAAGCTCCGAGAAAGCTTGTTTGCGGCAGTGAAAAGTGCATTCGAACTGTGGTCGACGGATGTGAGCATGTCTGATGTGAGTGTGTTCTCATGCAATGTGGATCGAGGCGGTGACAACTTGAATGCACAATGTCCAGGCGCTCAGCGAGTTTTTGCGTTCTATCATGTTGTTGCCCAGGGATATCACGCTGCTATCTCACTGACATGATATCAAACCCTGACATTGTACAATTATCTAGTTATAACAATGTGATAACTAAATTATTACTCTGCATCAGTGTGATGTTCAAATGGGCATGGTATGTCAGGCATCAATCAATGAAGATAATGCATTATCAAATGTGACATTTATGAGTTAGATGGATTGTCCAATAGCTTGATTGATCAACTTTGTATCAGAGTGATCAGAGTATATCGTCCATTTATCATGACTGCAATACTTGATAAGATGTGTAACAGCATGAGAGCAGGATGACCATAAATAAAACATCCACTTGTAGTTGTAATCTATTGTCTGGCCATTGTCATCATGACACAATGCTGAGATTATTATCTATGTCCTTATCTACTCATATCAAACAGATTATAACATGGTCATATTTAGCTAGGTATATCAGCTCTTCAAAATTTCCCTGATGGAACTGGACACTTACTGCGTGGTCATTGTCTTTGGGCATTGAATACGGTATCAACAAAGTAGGCATGGACTGTACAAATATTAGTTGGGCTAGGTATCCCATTCAAGGGCTCGTCAACGTACATAGATGTGGACTGGAGGTTCTGAAATGCAGCGAGATTTTTTCACAGGCCTCCAATCAAACGGATCAACCGCCTGACGTTTGCCAAGCACGGGGGGAACTGAGACAGAACGCAGCCTTTGGGCCGGCTGTGCAACTTCTATCCGACGTTCCTGCTCAAGAATAAACAAGTTACCAGTGTGCGTAAACATTTGTACTCACCCCTTGTCCCGCCATGGCTTTGAGACACTGGCGCTTGGTAGGCATGGTATCCAAACAATTGTTCTCCCTCATGCGTTTGGAGTTGGAGGACACGGAATGGTGCAAGAGCGCAAGAAGGGTCATGATAATCTTGCTGACGATATTTCCCATGGGCAAGGAAGGAGCGATGACAATGACGGCCATGCTCACCTGCAACATGATAAATGTATTGATCAGTTTATTGTGATTTGGAAAATTGAAATACCTTATGATATTCGGTTCGAGTGCGGCTTGATTCCGATGATTTCATTCCAACCCCTGACTACGTATGAAGAGATACAATAGTTAGGGCGATGACAATAACTCGAAAGGATAAAAGTCAGGACCGCTCAGCCAGAACCCGCAACGACGACAATGCCTTCAGCGAAAAAACCACGATCCGTTCTGGCTTTCTACATCATAAATCCACCCCCGCAGATGCCTCTCTTATCTTCACAGATACAAATGATCTATCAGATGTGCGCAGATAGAGTCACTGCAGCTGAGGAGCTTGTCTCCTCTGGTCAGATCAATCACCCCAGCAACCCAGCACCCGTATTCCGGGTCGCCGATAGGATCATTCGTGAACCCACTCCCCAATTCCATGGGAAAGACAATGCGAAGCCTAGAGTGGCTTTCGCCGATCTCGAAGGCCTTTGTACGGATGAACGATCAGAACACTCACCAGCCCCAAGTGAGTCTTCTCTCTCCTCCCTTGAGAGCGAGCTTGCAGACATTGGGAAAATCCCTAAGCCAGCGGGAGAGGCCGGCAGAGCTACCCGCGGTGGATACAATCTTGAGGAACGATTGGGTTGGGGAGAGACGAACTTCAAAAATTTCAAGGTTAGCAAACTCATTCATACACAAGCCGTTCAACTCACCACGCCATAGCGTCTTGGGCACAAGTTGATCAAGAAGCATCTGGACATAACGCAGAGCAGGAGCACGCAATCGTTTTTGGGGATAAAAGCTGTGAAAGAGCAGGTAAGTAACACCCATGCGATAATGCGCTGGTGTAATGATCGTTTCGAAACAAGATGCTCAGAGCGTACCCTATGCTGGATTCGTTTGAGAACTGCTGGCCAGTGGACGATTTGATTATGCTTCGGCTTAAGTATACATCACAAAAGAGTCGGCAGCAGAAACGACGGATGGAGGGAGGTACAATGTTGCCTGCAAAATGCTCTAAGTAGATTGAAAATATTTTTTTAAAAAAAAAAAACGACAAACCACGTAGTTCGGGTCCGGTATACAATTCCAGAGATGGATGGAGAGGTAAAGTGCCGCCTGCGAAAAGCTCTAAGTAGATTGAAAATAGACTTTTCTTTTTTTAAAAAAGACCAACCACGTAGTTCGGTTCGGTATACAATCTCAGCATGGTAATTGAGATGGCAGTGGGCTCCTAGCAACGGATCGTAAGGGTCTACCGAAAATTATTGTCTACTGTAGCGGTAAATGAACAATTAGACTACTTTTTTTGTTCTGATGAGCTTATATGCAAAGAGGATAATCCACGCCTAGATACATCTCACCGCTGCCCAGCCATGTTTTTCCCAATTCTCCCGTCTTCCAAGTATAAACTAGCCGGATGCCTCACCGGACACCTTGACTCCATCTTAAGTTTGGCAGTCTCCAAGACTGGCACTTTACTTGCAAGCAGAGGTCAGTTCCACTTAATGCAACAGCGGCTAAGCTCACCTTTCAGCAGGATTTGATGGATTGCGAATCTGGGACATACCACGAATGGTCCAGTTGGCGAAGCCGTCACTACTGCGTAATCCTGACGATTCCATTACATGCTTGATGTGGCTATCTCACCGCAGTGAAAAAATACTCTGCGCAGGTTCAGGGATCGGATACCTCATGTTATGGAAGCAACATGGCGATTCCCCCGAATTCCTCGAAATATTCTCCAGACGCATTGGCACTGGGCAAGAAATCATGAGCATGAATCATTTCACCATCGATAGCGGCACTCGCGTTATCACGGGAACACGCGACAAGCGCGCTCAGCTCTGGGCACTGGACTCTAAACTGAATTTTTCCAACATTTTCAGCGTAGAACTTGCTAATACCATTCCACGTGCCCTGTACTTCCATGGAGCGAATATCGTGATCCTAGGAATGTATGACGGAGAAATGTAAGTGAGAAACATTGTTGACACAGATCAATACTCATAGATATAGACTCACCCTACGAAGTACGGATGGTCTACTTCTATCGTCAAAGTCAACTGGGCTTCTCATGTAAGTTGCCCTTGCGACATATTCCTACTCTGCCTGACAATATTGCAAGTGGTGGTGCTGCTCTTGACCCATCAGGACGACACTTTGTCATTGATAATGCTGCAAGCAGATTCAGCTTGCATCGACTAGAGGACGGCGTATGCATTCGATCCTTCGGAATCAAACCATCAAAGACGTACCCTAAGCAAGTCGCATTTATCAAAAAGGGTACGAAGATAGTTGGTGGCGGCGAATCTGGAATGGTGTACATCTTCGACACAAAAACCGGAGCCCAGATCCAAAACTTGCAGCATTCACGTGCTGGACGCGTTCATACAATAACGGTAAGCAAAGAATTACGAGGCCTCGGACATTTACGCTTACCGAATCAGACCCACGACAGCGCAGATTCCTCCCTTATTTTCGCAGGCACTTCGAGTCACGAAGGAGATGTGCATATTTCCCTATGGAAATGGAATCATGCATCGCCTAGAGTATCGAAGAAGAGTGGTATTACCAAGCGGTCAGGCTTCTGTACAACTGTACATGCAGCGACCCATCTGGTTACCATCTTGGTGACGATAATCTTATGCCTGTGGTTCATGGTAAGCCCTGGTATACATATATCTGACAACCGCCTCACCTGAAGCAGAACCCTGACATTCGTGGAAAAGACTTTACCGGTATTACTCCATTGGACCATTGGCTAAGTCTCTGGAATCAATCAACCAGGGACGCAGAAGTGGATAAGCTACACTCACTGTTACAGCAAGTGATCGAACGGCGAAAGATACCAAGCGAAGATGTGGTTGTGCTAGATGGAGTGCTTCAGGAACAGCGAGACGGGGACAAGTCGGCGACAACATACCCTGACAAGCTCGTCCTGGAAGTGCCCGTCATGGCTAGTAAGGAACTTGCATTGGTCACTGTATTCCATAGTCAAATTGCTAGTGGACAGTAGCGGGCAAGTGAACTTGCCTCAAGGGCCATGGGCTTCAGCGATACGCACGCATGGCATTGCGTAGTCCACGATGGACGCTACCTAACATTTTCATTCATTCATTCACTTAGTAGTTAGCGTCAACTACCCACCGATTAGTACAGTACTACACAGTCTACTACGGTGATGAAAGAGTGGGAAAAGGTTTGCGTGAGAAAAAGTCGGACTTATATACTGGAACGAGTTGCAGCTGACTCATTGTGCTTATTTTACGGAGTCTGAAGCTGAGCTTGATCTGATCACGTTCCAGTTTATAAGCCTGCCCACAGCATGGCGCAACTCTTTTCCCTCTACACTTTTCTACCCACACCTTGCTTATAATGTAGCCACGATTACTTCGCTACACTTTTGCCTTTTACGGACACCAAGCATAGTTATGCGCTTGCTTCATTTACGTCGGACTCCCTCACTTCATCACCTACGTCATAACCCACCTGTTCACTCGTTCTGAGTATCCTCCTACTATCAAACTTCCCCATTTCATCGCACCAAACCCCATTCCTCGGTCATGGTTGGCCCACTCGTCCTCAAGGTGCGTTTCTCGATCACTCTCTCTTTCGTGTCCGTGCTCATGCTTGCATCCAACATCAGCAAACCAACCTTTTTCCCACACAGCCAAAATTTGACTCTGTACAGAAAGGTCACCCAAACTACAGACTCTACAGTCTGTGCAGAGGAGGGTTGGTTTGCTGATGAAGGTTATCTGTGATGACGCAGATGCGCAGAACATGTCACAGCTGCGAGAAATCAATCAGATGGAGAGAGAGGCGTGCCAGTACCTGGAGTAGGAGGGGTTAATGTTGGCCCGATCACCCTCAAGGAATTCGAGGAGATGATTCGGAAGGACTTCATAAGTCCCAGTCCTTACCCCACTTACATCCTACACTCAACGAAGATGTCGACCCCTCCACCTACTACCAACCTGTTCGCGGCCCCTCAGCTGCAAGTCCACCATCGTACGGGCAACGGTATTATTCCCCTTCCAAACCGGTTTTCCCCGCCCCAAACCCTTCGGCGGCATACCTAACGCCTCCCCGTCCTGCTCGCCATCAACCTCTGATCCCATTTCCCCTGCCCCCAACTTTCCTTTTTCGACATACCTGACACATCCACTACCCCCCATACCCCCACCATCAACCTCCCTTGCATTGTCGGCGCCACCCACCCCAACGGCTGAGGATTATACCGCCATGATTTCGTCAGTGATGTCGCGCCCGGTCCACCGCAGAATCATCCCGTTTGTTTACACAAAAGCTCCACGAGACCTTGCCGACTCCTCTCATTTGTTTCATAAGATAATGACAGAGTAGAATAGATAGAATAGAATTAAAAAATAAAAAAAAACTACCACAAACCGCTGGCGGCCCGATGATCAGACAAGCAATGCGTCAGATCATTCTCCACATGTGGCAATGTGGATCAATTGTAGTATCCATTGATCGCTGTTTACGGCGCGTGGGACCCAATTACCCAACGAGGTACGTTCCAGTTTAAATACGCTCGCGCAATGCTGATGCAACTCTTCCCTCTCTATCATCTCATAGTAGTACTAGTAGGACCAAGTACGTATAACTGTAATAGATTCGCGAACATAAATTAAAGACAGAAGACAGGGCCCTCGTCACACCGGTCTATTAACACTTCTGCTATACCAACAAAACCATTCCAAGGTAAAGTTAATTCCACCTACCTTCGGAAGATCGTGCTAATAGCTTGCAAAACTCTAGTGTTTTCCATCGTCACTCGCGTTACCACTCATTTTCGTAAGTTCGCATTTACTTTGCTGTGGTCGTCGTCGATATAATCAATGTACCTTCAATAGGACATGTCCAGTCTGATCCAAACTCACGCGGCTTGGCTACTGGTAAAGCAGTGGGCCGCTGACGCCCTTTCCTTCCCTGTGCTAGAACAAGAACTATCAAGTCTTGGTACATACGATCACAGCGACTGGCGAGAGATTTTCCAGCAAGTCGAGATCCTCTCGGACCCCACCGAGGACCATCTCGTTACCCCTGTTGACACCATTATCGAGGAGGCAAAGGCTCGCGGGATTTCTCTTGCCGAAGAAGCCACAGAACCACCGTCGCCCACGCAGCGCCGGGGGACAAGGAGTCCGTCCCTAGAGCTTGTGCAACCATCCCGCAAACGCCGCAAACTTGACATTTCCAGGTTCCTCGACATCGCGGCCTTGGAAGACGACGAAGACGACATATTCGAGTCAGACGAAGAACCTCTGGAGGATCTCTCTCGTACGAAGGAAGTTGGGCGAGCTGGACTGCACACTCTAGCCAAGAATCTGAGTGATATCACTCATCGTTATAGTGCTGGTGCCCGTCCTCAATCTCCTCCTTCGGGGGAAGGGAGCAACAATGTTAGATGTTATTTCATGGATTTTTATTCCCGTGAGTGAGAGATTCATCATGTTAATTCACCCTCAAGAGCATCTTTTTTTCATAGTTCATACCACTCGTTATGTCCATGAGAGCCTGAGGTCTAGCTCATGTGATGCCTTAATCTGTTCTTGGCTCCCCCGGAGGTTGTATGTCCGAGCTCACAGTCCCTCGGAGATCCTTCATGCTATGAATCCCTCATATCGTGCCGCAGTACGCAATATCACCCTCGTCTCTCCCGCAGAGGCGAGTCACATCTTTACTCCCAAGCTCAATTTTCCATCCCACTCTTGGGTGCGAATTAGGAAGGGCAAGTATAAGAACGATGTCGGATACGTTCTCAGCTGTGCCGGGGACACATTCTCCATCCTGGTTGCTCCCCGGGATCATCCGTATGATCTGACAGGGCCGCGAAACATTTGTGCCTTGTTTGATTGGCAAACAGCCTACGACGCCGGACTAAAACTCACGGTCCTCGAGAACTCCAAGGATATCGTTGCCTTCCAGCACAACAACAACTCCTACTTCGCCGGCCTCCTTCGTCTCTCAATGACAACTGATGATATCGAGCGTGTGCCACTGCCTCACCCGGACCACATTTCTCTTCATGCACAAGCAGGAATCGATCCCTCCCTAACAGAAGAAAGTCATGTCCTCTTTTCTGTGCAATTCTGGGTAGAAGGGGACGTTGTACGCTCATCTTCCCCTGAGCTTCTCAATCAGAAGGCGGTAGTGGTTGCCGTCGACCTTGACAACCGATCGGTGTCCCTCAATGTCGACGATAGGATTGTCCAGTGTTCCCTTCTGGAGCAACGTCGCGTATTTTCTCTTGGAGATCATCTTCGGATCATCGTCGGCACCCATCATGGTTTCGTGGGGATGGTGACAAGTGTTTTAGAAGAGACGCTGGCACTCTGTTCATCAACCAATGTGTCCGAGGAAGTGGGTGCCAACTTTACTTTTTAATATCTTATCACTTAGGTTCTTTAGGTCCAGGTGTCTAAATTTTTCGTGGAGACGTTTTGTCCCAATCACCGTTGGGCTCGAACTCAGGCTGAGTTTTCACATTGCCCTCCCCCGAAGCTTGTGCAGACAGGTCCCCAACCAGGCGATGATGCTCGCGTTCTGGAAGGCCCGCACTGTGGTCTCCATGGCCCCATCAATTGGATCACTGACGATGTAGTTGGAATATTACTCCCCACCGAACCGAATGATATTCAGCCCGATGACCAAGACTTCGAAGGCCTGGGACCGACTTTAACATACACCCATATTTCAAAGATTGTGTCCAATCCTGCTGCCGGTCTTATCACTTTCACGAAAGAGAAAGGGTATGATGTAGGTGTTGGGGATGAGGTTAGGGTCGGAAGAGGGCCATACTGGGGTCATCAAGGTGTGGTAACCAAGGTTCACTGGATTGAAGCTCATCTAGATGTGTTGCTTTGGCATGGCGTCACGGTGAGCGAGAATATTTCATCCTTCGTTCCCTCTGGTTGAATATAGTTTTCCTAGACCGCTGTTCCTATAGAGTGGTGTATCAAGTTCGCCGACTTCTCCATGCGCGAAGCATCAAAAATGGTCGGCAAGGAAGTATGGGTAGTTGGAGGCGAATTCAAGGGGCATCGAGCAACACTGGATACCCTAGGCAGGGACCGTAGTTTGGTGTCGATGCACGGATGCCCTGCTCTAGGGGTATTGAACCGCCTCATTGCCGCGCCGTGTGTACAATCGTCATTCTATCCTTCGTGATGCTGATGTGTTTATTTTCAGCTCTGGTGTTCTCCTGACTGGGCAGATGTTGGATCAGCACCGTTTGCAACTCCTAATGCAACTTATCTGTAGATCGTTCGTGCCAATCCCAGCGCAGGCGAAAATGCCACCTCCATCACCACAAGCATCGTCTTTGGCTCTTCCCTCAGCACCAAATGACACGGCTGATGACTCGGCATGGTCAATCACCCCCTCCGATCTCACTCCTCAGGTTCCTGGACAACCGGCGGTCCAACCACTCCCAGACTATGGTATGGCCTACACTGGCACATACACGTATGAATTATGTGCTGACTTTTTGCCAGGCGAGATACCTTGGCTTTTCAATGACACGTTCTGCGACTTCACTCGCTACCACCTCGCATTTAATGTGGATCTATGCTTTAAGGGCGGATCGTTTATTAATCATGTTGCTCGGACCACCTGCCCCCATCAGCAAACTGACCCTCGAGCTTAGCCGAGCTGACAGATACCCCAATTGGTTCCAACCTGGCACTGACTATCACTGACTGTCAACACCTGTCAATCACTGTCATTGTTGTCGGTTAACCTTTGAGGTCCCTGTTACCCTGACGGAGTCCCTGACAGGAACCATCTGTATTACAAATCTATCTATATATGTACTAGATTGTCCTGTCATGTGAATTTGAGGGGGTCGTTTGTTTGCCGAGGGTTTACCGTGGGATCAACGTTCGATCAACCCAAAGGTGCCAAGCAAGGGAATGTCATTGCAGTAATTGGATGCGAGGAGTACAAATGATCACACAGACAAATAAGTATCCATATACAAACTGTACACACCGACTCGGACACTGGCAGCTGAGGTACAACATTGTGGGTGGGATCAATCCAACACTACATCGAGGGCGGCCGGATGAGAAGTCACTGAACCTATAGAAGTTCTTAATGCCAGTGCGCCAGCCCGAGTGTTTAAGAAAAATGTGTTATTGCGCACCTAATTTACCGCTTGCCACATCGTGGGGCGAGCATGAATAGGGCTCTCCTATGGTCTGCTCATGGCCAACCAAAAAGCCGCTCCGCCTAATGGTGAAGCGGACATGCCCAACGAATTCATCCGCAGCGCGAGAATTATTCTGGGCATCTTCGAGAACGAGTCGATTGAGTTGCAGAGCGATGACATTGTAATGAATGA
>QFES01007249.1:0-10660 GCA_003316375.1 Tylopilus plumbeoviolaceoides
TCATCTAATTATTTATTTAGGTGGCTAGCTCGGAAGCAGGGTTCACCTCGACTCTGCACGACCCTGTATATCATTACCACTCAATTTTTGACTCACAACACTGGCAGGAAGTGTATGGTGACCCTGATTTCTCTCGACATGTACGCTTCTTTGTCACTGCAAGATTCCGCAGACATTGATCATTTTGTCAGGCCGCAATTGCGAAGCATATAGGTCTTCAAGTTCTCCGCCTCTCCGGTGATATTGTTTTGCCCTTCAACACCACACACTATTCTCTTGAGCTGGAGTCATACCTCGACAGGTTCGCATAGGGGACGGATATGTGGAAGGCATCATGCCCTAATTCTTCTTGTAGGGTCGAACAGCTCACTGTCGCTTCGTCGCTTGAAGTCGACCTTACTTCGCTGCGCCAGTCTATCCAAGCTCTTCAGGCTGCCAGCATGCAACTTGACACTGAGAAAGTTGAAGCCGAGGTTAAACTTAGGGCTATTCTCAGGAAACTGAAGAAAAGACGATTAGTCGTTCGGAAAATATACCGCGCGTTGAGGAAAGCAATCTGCGAGCTCGCGAAGTATTTTGGTGAGGATTGCGGGCTACCTGAAGATTTGGAGCACATAGACTTCCTGTTAGCCATTTCGTCTCCATCCACCACTCGCGGATCTGTTAACCATTGACATTGCCAGGTTCCCAAAGAAGCGACTGGTGAAAGCAATCAAACACGTTCAAGCTGTTAATCGCAAACTTATCGCATTTGAACGAGGCTTCATCTCGAAAGAAGGTATCAAGGACCGCGAGTGGTACAAACACCTTGGGGTAGCCCCAGGAAAGTGGCTGGGCAAGTCTCAAAGTACACTGACCGTGTTGTGCGCGGATTTCTGATGGTTCATTTGTTAGGCTATGGGGCGACGACATTACCTGGGTTAACTGAAGCCATAACTATTGACGGAGATGCCCATGCAGCTGTTCATGAAGCTGAGAGGCTGAAGACTCATATCGACAACCTTACGGAGAGAATTTCACTCTGATGCACCTTGGCGACGCTTTGATTTCATAGATCTACTAGTATCCATATGGCCAGATTGGCTGGAATTGACTTTTTGTGTACTACATTATTACATCTTGCCTCCGTCCCAAAGTCGAGTTCGATTCCTCGGAGAGTTTCGTGTCTGCTCAACTCGTGCCATCATCATAACGACAGCCGTCCAGGTCCTTGTCGTCGAACTACGTCCTCGTTTCCAACACCACCGGCATGCCCACTGTCGAGACCAAAGCCACTGAAACATGGACGAGAACCAAAGCATCTCTCTCGATCCTGACAATTAGTGTTGGCATATCACTCTTTACCGCAGCATACGAAAGGGCCGTCGACCCTCTTTTTGGCAGCATTGCAACCACCAAGTATATGAATTATGCGGTACATGCAAGTACGGCTTTGGGGATCGTCCTCCCGAAGCTGCCACACTCTCTACTTCTACCGTCCATCGCGATACTTGTCCAGGCTGCACCACACACCTCCCATTGGACCAGTGTCCTTGCTGCAAGGGGTGGGGACCCAGTGCTTGGGCCACTTGTTAGCCATGCAACAGTCCTTGCCCCAGTAATTTACCTTGCAGTGTCGTTGGCCACGAGCATTGACGTGAGTCCTTAATTGCATCATATACGAGCTGAAACGACGTCTTTCTAGTCTATGCTCGCCATTATAGCTTTGGCTGCGAATGCTCTCCAGCTTCGTCCACTCATTCTGCTTGCCGCTCGTCAACTCTCACTCGATACTCACGAGGGTGTTGTGGTGAGCGTTACTGTTGACTAGCTTTCCTCGTGGGACTGAGAGGCGAACCGTAACCTGCCTGCAGTTCCTTGTGTTGGGAGGTGTAGCTTCTCTCGCATGGACATTTGACAGTCTCGGTGCTTTCCAACCACCCAGTACCACGGCCCCTGCGTCGAATACAAATGTTATGAGGAAGTCCTGGGCTGTGACAATTCCTGCCATTTGCTTTATCTTACCGGTCCTCTCGTCTCCGACTCTTTTAAACACTGGCAAGTTCCCATATCGAAGTCAAGATTATCCACTTGTTATCCTCTCCTCGAAAAGTTCCGTAACTGGCGTCGTTGTAGTCGGAGAGCTGTTACCTCAAGAGGCCGAGTTGGTGGATCCAACCACTTTGCACTCGATTCGCTACCTTCGCGTGTCACATTCGCTCTTGGGGGGCGTTTGGATGGGATCGCTTGGTGTATCTCCTGATGGTGCCTTTGCCCGAACAGACCAGGTTGGAACACCATTCGGTGACTCCATCTACAGCACCTTTGTTTTACAAGAAGCTGCGCGGCTTGTAAAGCACAATGTGCAAGGTGATGTTTCTGAGCGGGAAAATGCTCTCATCATGTAGGTGACATTTATCCTCTGACTTATCTGTGTCGCATTTACCCGCTGTCGCGATTTCCAGAGGACTCGGCGTTGGTATTTCGGCGGATGCATTTGTTCGACACGGCATCTCTACCACGATTGTAGAGATCGATCCTGCGGTGTATGATGCAGCAAGAACGTACTTTGGGCTTGCGGATCCAGGCGATGACCGTATTTTCTTGGAGGACGCTCGCAACTGGGTGTATAAGAGACGAGTTACCATGCAAGCTGACGAACACAGGAATATCTCAGCATTTGATATCGTCATCCATGACTGCTTCTCTGGGGGAGGTGTACCACAGCATCTGTTCTCCGTTGAATTCTGGGACGATCTGAAGTCAATCATGAAGCCAGATGGGATAGTCGCAGTGGTGAGGCCCAATTAGATGTTCCTCTCTCTCTCGTATGAGCTGACCCTGCTTCGACAGAACCTCGCGGGCAAACTTGGCTCGCAGCCGACTCGAGCTGTACTTACTACGCTGCTCAGGGTCTTTGGGCGATGTCGAGCATTCCATGATTTACCGAACCCGGTCCTAGAGGATTCCTATTCCGATTTTCTCAACATGGTGAATCGTGTTCTCAGTTTGTTGACGAGTACTTACAGTCATAATAGGTCTTCTTTTGTTCACCTTCCTCTCATCCTCTGACATTCCGTCCGGCTGTAGATGCAGATTACCTTCACTCTCACCTCCGTCGCAACATATTCTCCAGCCTGGATCAGAGGGAAATCTCGCCGTCACAGCTCAAGGGGCGCAACACATGGTCCAAAGATACCGAGGACCAATTCGTACTAACCGACATGAATAACAGATTGAATTCATGGCAGACAGAGGAAGCGTTGCGACATTGGAAGCGTGAGTGTCTACCTCTACTGTACATTTACATGTTAATTCACTTGAGCAGTCATGAGGAGAATATTTCCAGACGTCGTTTGGGAGACCTATTGAGGATGATGGGTATATGATCTAGCTAGATGGATTGATTGTAATAGTACGTAATGGAGATCGTGTTTCCGTGACAACGCTAGTTGATATGTTACGCTCAACCCACCGTTCACTTACACTCCTCAGAGGCTTATCCGTATGGTCATTACCAAGGCAAAGATATAGCACCCTCAGAGAGGTCTGCCGGGTCTGCATCACCTTGCCAGACAATTCTCACCCCGCGCTCAGGATGGTTCCCACTTTCGCATTCCCATCATCGACTTCTCTGCGTTCCGTGCAAACGCCACACTCTCGGAAAAGCGCCGCGTTGCTGATGACATCGTGGATGGCTTCAAAGAGGCCGGTTTCGTGTACTTGAGCGGTCATGGCATTCCAACCGACGTGATCGACAACGTATTTCAGAAAGTGAGACTTTGTCAAACTGTGACGGCCAGTGTCGCTAAAAACACGTCCTGTAGAGCGCAGAATTCTTTAGCCTTCCCCAGGAAGTCAAGGCGAGCACTTTGAGCTTAGCATCCGAATGAAGCTGCTGAAGGGTAGATGTAGGACCAGGTTCCCTGGGACGACCCTCGTGCCAACCGAGGCTACGTCAAAGTTGGCCGGGAACGCGTCACACAGTCTTCCGATGCAGCCGAGATAGCATCCTTGCGCGCCAAAGCTCCAGACATGAAAGAGTCAATGGAAATTGGTCGCGAGTGGGACTCCGTCTGGCAGAACAAATGGCCAAAGGAGGCTGATGCCCCTGGGTTCAAACAGACCATGCTTCAATTCTTCCAGGTAACGTCTTGGTGGTCTCTGTATAGGGTATCGTTCTTCATGATCTCGAAAGACATGCCATGAGCTGCACGTAACTGTGATGCGTTCTGTTGCTCTGGGGCTAGATCTTACCGAGTCCTTTTTCGACCGAAAGATCGACCAGCAATACCACAATTTGAGGCTCCTCTCCTACCCTTCTGTTCGCACTCAATTGCTCTCACAAGAGGGTCAAGCAAGAGCAGGCGCGCACTCAGGTATGTCTGCGTCATTTCCGGGACATAGTGATGATAACCTCGTCTCTGTAGATTACGGGACGATAACCTTGCTGTTCCAGGATTCTGTGCGTAAACATAAGGCGGCTGCGTGTCCAGCTCCTGACTGGATTGGCTTCTTCAGATTGGAGGATTAGAAGTTCAGAACCCACATACCAAGCACTTTCAACCTGCGGCTCCTATTGTATGTGTAGACTCCGATGCACGATTTCGAGCAATGTACTGACGACGACGCGTAGCCAGGAACTGTCGTCGTGAATGCGGGAGATTTATTGGCACGTTGGAGCAATGATGTTCTCCGCTCAACGCTTCACCGGGTGGTGGCCCCACCAGCAAAGAAGATCAGCGACACGGAAGGCATGACGCCGACCCGTCAGTCGATTGCCTTCTTTTGCAACCCCAATTTCGACGCGGTGATCGAGGCCCTCCCAACTTGTGTTAGCGCCACGAATCCAGGCAAGTACGGGACCGTGACAACCGAGGAGTACATTGTCGGACGATTGGCTGCTACCTACGATTCAGAGCTATGACACGATTCCAGTGATCAATCAATCGGGACTATGTTGCAATCTAAAGAATCGATACGTGGATATGTAGGGGCTGATGCATCGTGCGACAAATTCAATAAGTAACAGGGCTCGTGATGCGCGTGCGTAGCAAGACATGCATGAGAGTAGTCCGATTAAATGGGTAGTCTAGATATTGGCAATTCGTTATTCTTTACTTCTGAACAAGCCCAGCGTATGTTGCCCGCCACATGCGACTGTAGAGGCGAGGAACTTCCCTTCTCGACGAACGACCGGGGTAGGCGTCTTGGCCTCCTTCTCCTTGACACCCAATTCACCTTGCGCCTCCGTGCCCCATGCATAAAGGAGGCCATCTCTGGAGACAGCCATATTGTTGTGCGTCCCCACAGAAATGTAGACGATAGGATCCTCGGCGTCGTCAAAAGGAACCTGTAGAGGCTCGACCACGAAATCCTTGTTCGGTCGCGCCTTGTATTTTTCGTCATCCTCTTTTTGACCGAGCTGGCCACTGTCACACCGACCACATGCGTAGACCTTGCCGGCAGCTGTCAAGAAGAGGGTATGTTGATCTCCACCCGCGATCTGGACGACGACATCCCCATCGAAGGTTGCCTTGGATAGCGATTTGATTTTCTTCGGTGATTGAACTTCTTTGTCCGAGACTTTTAGCCCAATTTGACCCATAGAGTTGAGACCCCATCCCCACACGTCACCAGATTCGTCGACAGCGAATGAGCAGTAGCTGCCGGCACCAATGGCGACTGCCCGATTGGACCGGGTACCAAGGGCAATTTTTTCAGGAACGGTGCCGTGGATTTTGCGGCGATCGATAATTTTACGACCGAGCTGACCTTGCTCACCAGCGCCCCAAGTGTAGATATTGCCATGAGTTGTTAGCACCAACAAGTGGTTATTCCCAGCAACAACGGACACTGCCTTTTCGAAATCGCCGGGCTTGTGGGTCAGATGGAGGATAGAGACCGGTAAGAACTTGTATCTAGCGTCGCTAGAGAACCCGAGGGATCCCTCGTTTGCCTTCATTTTGTGCGAAGCACGTCATAATCTGTAATCAAGCGGAGGTAACGAAAATACGTACTCGGAAAGACCCCCATACACGAAGTTCACCGTCAGCGCTGATGGCGGCAGAGACGCTATCCCCTGCGGCGATGCGCACAGCACGGAAGTTTTCGTCCACCAAGGACTGTAGGGGGTATGGGTAAGACGTGATTGTGTCGATGTCGATGAAGGAGCCCGGGTTCTCGGGATCGGGAACGTCACTCGTGACACGGCCTAACGCGGCATCGTCGTTGACTCCGCATGACCAGACCTTGATAGGATGTGTGAGTATGCAAAGATAGTGTGGCTGTGGAATAACCTACCGTGCCCTTCTCGTCGATGAAAAGGGTATGTAAACCTCCAGCTGCGATTGCCTCGAGGCCAGCGCCTTCGGATCCAAACACGCCCTCTTTCACTTTTCCATCAACCCACGTATTCCGCTTTGGAGAGGAGAACTCATCCAAGACGTCAGGACCCATTCCGAACTGACCAAAGTTGCCTGAACCCCATACGAATAATTGGTTTGCAGGTCTTGGGTGGGAGGGAGGTGTAGGTAGGGGATTGAAATAGGGTTTTAGCTGCTGGTGCTCCTCGGTCACGGTGTGCAGGCCATTGAGTGTTGGTTTTCTGCCAAGTTTCCTGCTAGACATGGTTTTCTTCAACGCGGCTGCTTTACTGTCCTCGGAGTCGGACTGAGTGCCTCTCGACCTTGCCCGCTTCCGGGGCGGGGAGTCATGAACGGGCGAAGTCGCGCGCTTGCCAGATCGACTGTTGGTTCTCGCGAGAGGTTTCGTTGATTTAGTTGGTGGGGGGTTGGCGGTGCCATTGGTGGCTGGGAGAGGAGCAGCTCTGGCTGGAGCAGTTGGGCCGACCGAAGTGGCTCTGACGGATCGTCTGAGGGGGGGTTGGTTTGACATGATGGACACGGTTCAAGCCAAACTTGCCAGTGGTGGACCGTTAATAGTATCACGTGATCATATCGCGTCCGTGGCGCAGTCGTTTCGCACAGCCACAAACATGGCCCCTTCGACCATGCTACGTCACTATAGACTGGCTCTTCCACATACACTACCCCCAAGAATACGGTGAGTCTGGCCGACACGTAAATTCAGTTAAAGCGACATACTCCATAGGTTCAACGTATGCAACCCGGCCACGGGAGAAACCATTTGCTCGTTCGTCCGTTATCCATACATTCTTCTGCTGCTCATGCTTACAATCGAAATCAGTGTAGATGCTGCTACTGCCAAGGACGTCGACGCGTCCGTGCATAGAGCCCATGCCGCATACAAATCTGGAGTCTGGTCTAGAGCATCCCTTCTGACCCGCTCTACCGTTCTCTCGCGCCTGGCAGGACTGCTAGAAGAGCACCTCCCAACCATGGCGAACACAGAGACTCTGCAAACAGGGAGAGCTGTCCGAGAGATGACCGCTCAGATCGCTCGTTCACCCGAATGGCTGTGTGTGTTCTTTATGAAATAAGCTTTCAATACTCAAGTGTATGAATTGCAGACACTATTATTCCGCACTTCTGAGGACACACCAAGGATTTGTGGCGCCTACCCATGGAAAGTTGTTCAACTACGTGCAACGTGTTCCGCTTGGCGTCGTCGCACAAATCACTGTGAGCCTTTATACGACCCACCGTCTCCCACAGCTCATCAGATTGGGCTGAAATCAGCCTTTCAATCATCCTTTGTTCATCGCCGTAAAGAAGATAGCTCCCGCGTTGGCTGCTGGCAATAGCGTCATTGTCAAACCGTCAGAGGTAACGTTATCTCCTAAGCTTGGGCACTTCTGATATGATCCATATAATAGCTCGCCCCAGTTTCGTTGCTCGAGTTCTCTAAACTAGCACAAGAGGCAGGAGGTCTGTCACTGGCAGTGTTTCATTGACATGCAACCGACCACGACGTAGTGCCTGATGGCGTGTTCACTGTGCTCCCTGGTTATGGACACACCACCGGGAAGCAACTCGCCTCTCATCCCCTCATTCGAAAAGTTGATATAACGGTGAGCAGTCTCCATGACCTCTATGTTTCAGGTCCATGACTCCTATATAAAGGCTGGAACACAAACGGGCCGCGAATTAGGCGCTGTAGTCGGTGCCAACCTGGTTGCATTTACTGCTGAACTAGGTGGAAAGGTGAGTATTAACCTTACTTTGACCTAGTTAACCCACTGGGCAGGCTCCAATTGTTGTGTTTGATGACGCAGACCTTGTGTCGGCAGTAAACGGCGTGGCTTTCGCATCGTTCATCGCCTCTGGACAGACGTGCGTTTCGGGAACCCGGATTATTGTTCAGGAAAAGATATACGATGAGTTCATGCAAGCTTTCCTTGGCAAAGTCGAACGAATACGACAACGCATGGGCGATCGTAAGTTTCATATTTCGATCTCCTCTACGAACACCACGATAGCAGCTCCTTTCAGCTGTAAACCCGCAATGCTCGATGGGATCTGTCATCTCCAACAAGCAGCTCGAGCGAATTGAGCGAATGGTTCAAACCCGGAAGAGCGGAATCGTCATGGCTGGCGGAGAACGAATGACTAGGAAGTCGGCGCTCGATGATTTTGACTTCTCCAGGGGAAGCTTCTATCCACCAACGGTCATTACAGATGTGGACACTGAAGATGGGATATGGCAAGAGGAAATATTTGGGCCTGTCGTCGTTGTGAAGAAGTTCCGCGTAAGGACCACTCCTCTTGTTCGGGAATCATGCTTGACGTGGTGCTTAGGAAGAGCAAGAAGGTGTGGCGCTCGCCAACGCATGCAAATACGGGTTGGGAGCAGGAATATGGACTTCTAGTCTTTCAAAGGCACACCGTGTCGCAGATGCGATTGAAGCAGGTCTTGTTTGGGTGAATACGCACCATCGCAACGACCCTAGTTCTCCTTGGTACGTTTTAGGGCGAAGTTGACACAGACGGGATGAAACCGACTTGCTACAGGGGTGGCATGAAAGACAGCGGAATTGGCCGGGAAAACGGAATTGAAGCATTTGAAACATGTGCGCACACGAGTTTCAGAGTTGAACACGCTTAACAAGATTCATAGACTCGCAGAGCAAATCTGTGATCTTCAATACTGCAGCCGCGAAAGAATCCCGTGCTTCTGACGACTGGTTTGCGGACAACGGTGATGTAAAACGATATGGTTGACATTACCCTGACGGATTCGTACACACTGATATTTCGTCCAAATACATCTAAGAATACAAAACGATGATGCAAAATGAGATACATTTGAAGTCTCTGATCCCTTATCCCGTCGTCTTGACTGCTTCTTTGTGACTTGGCTGGTGGGAGGAACATCAACACGTTGACCATGTAATAGAAGACGGAAGACGTACCTCGTGGGCCTCAACGGGTGGTTCGTCCACAAAGTCTGGGACTTTGTTCAGATCCGTAAGATACGATGTCCCTTCCTCCTCTCCTTCGAGTTGCAATGCGTCCAGCTCTGCAGAGAAAACCTTGAGCGACAGGAAACACAAAACAAACACGCGGAGAACGTGCCTGCTTGAAGATCTGCTTCGTCAACTTCGTCAGGCACCGCATAAGATCTCCCTAGAGACTCCTGTATCTCGTTGGCCTGTTCCAGCAAGTCCGCCATGTCGTAATGCATATTCTATCGTCCGACTCGTCAAGACCCCCACCGAGGCGAAATACACGCAAAAACGCACTTCTATCTGGTCGATATCGATCTTGCCATACTGCTTCTTTATTTCCTTGTTCGCGACCTTCATTGCATCCACCGTGGCCATCGTATTTCTCAAGTTCTCCGTGGCGATCGCGGCGCTCTCCATGTTGAACGACTGCTGTGACAGCTGGGCGAGCTGGCCTTCGTACATCTTGCGTTGTCGAAGCGAGCGCATCGCCCGTTGTTCGATCGCCCTCTGCGTGCCCGGCGTGAGTGACAAGAAACCCATGCGTGGGGGGAGGGGGGACTCGTTCACCTTGCCTGGCCCGTTGCGCAGTTTGCTCATCTGCTCCTTGTAGCGCATCAGCTCCCCGTCGAGTTTTTTGATGTTGACCTCGATGGAGGCTATCCGTGCATCTGTCTGCACGACACACGTGTGAGCGGATGGGGGTTGTCGCGTCTTGGGGGACGACGTACGGAGTTGATGGCGTCCTGGAGCGTTGCTTTGGGTTTCCTGGCGGTGGACGTGCCGAATATTCGATTCATGGTGGGATTGTTGGTGGTAGATGTGGTACCGCCACCGCCAACCTCGGGCTCGGAGTTGGCTTCATATGTCACGCTTGCGCAGTACTGTGCCTCCGTACAACTTCTCCTGTCCGAGTGCTGCTGCACCAAAATGCCCACCCTGCTTCCAGCCAGATGCAATATCGGATCTACACGGGAGGCCGACTCGCCGATGTGCGCAGGGCTTCGCTTGGCAATGGCGGATATCCAGCTGCCAGTGAAGTCGCCTCGGACTTTACATACTGAATGACGGCTGAGCGCTGAGGATTTAGAGCAAAAGTCCTAGCTTAGGGAGGTAAACGAACTTAGCTCGATACCATAGGCGACAACCAAACGGGTTCACTGTGTGTCGCCGAGGATTCAGTATTATTCAATCGTACACTGGTATGCGTGCATATGAAACCACCCCAAGATCTACATGGACATACAAATGGACAGTGACAGCAGACATTTGTCTTGTTCTTACAACCTCAAAACATCGTTTCAAAAAAGTCGA